>MU376012.1:0-92258 GCA_022495235.1 Xylaria curta | reverse complement strand
TAATTATTAGTTGCTGCTTTTTTTTTTTTTTTTAAAAAAAAAATTAAATTAAATTAAATCAAATCGAATTTTACGTAGCTTTAAGCCTTTTTTTTATTACATAAAAAAAATAAAGTTTTTTATATAAAGTTATAATAAAGTTTAAGTTTTATTTTTTTTTTTTTTTTAGCTTTAATAACTTATATATTAAAACTAATTTTTATATATATATATAACATATTAAGCTTTATTTAACTAGCAAAAAAAAACATTAAAACAAAAATAAAATTTAACTTTTTTTAGCTTATAAAATTTTACTTTTTATTTTTAAAATAACTTATGCTTATTATATAATAATTTTATAAAACTTTAAATAAAATTTTATTTTATTTAAAAATAAGTTTTATTAAATATATTAATAAACTTATTTATTATAAGCTTTTTAATATAACTAGCTTATTTATATTTTAATATGCTTTTTAATTAAATTAAAAAATATATTTATAAATAAAACGCTTTATTATAATATAATTATATTATTAAATTAAATATATAAAATAAAAACTATATAATTAATAAAAATAATAATATATAATATAATTTTTTAATTAAATATATTATTATTATAATATTTTAAATAATTAATAAATAATAAATTTTTATTAAATTAAAAGCTTTAATATTTATTTAATCTTAATTTAAAAAATATAAAAATAAAAGTTTATTTTATAATAAATATTAAAGTTTAATTATAAAAATAATTTTTATATAAAAAAACTTATTTTATAAAAAGCTTTATTTTTTTATTAAAAAAAAATTTTATTTTTTAATTATATAAATAAATTTTATTTATTATTTAATAAATAAATTTTATTTTTATATTATATAAATAAATTTTATTTTTTTTTTTTAAAAATAAATTTTATTTTTTAATTATATAAAAAAATTTTATTTATTATTTAATAAATAAATTTTATTTTTTTTTAAAGAAAATTTTATTTAGTTTTTTATAAAAACATTTATTTTAATTTTTTAATTTTTTATTTTATTATATATTTATTATATATAATATATAATAAAAATAAAAAAAATATAAATAAAATAATAAGATTTTATATAAGCTTTAATTTAATATTTTTATAATTATACTTTTTTAAAAATAATATTATTAAAATTATGTTTTTTTTTTATAATTATTAAGTTTTTTTATATTAATATATTATTTATTATAAAAATTAAAAAAAAAAATATTATTTTTTATATAAAAAAAAATTTTATATAAAATCTTAATTAATTAAAGATTAAGCTTAAGCATTTTTATATAAAAAAAAATTTTTATTTAAAATTTTAATTAATTAAAAGTTAAGCTTTTTTGCTTTTAAATAAAAAAAGCCTTTAGTTTTTTAAAGTAATAAATGTCTTGTTATTTTTAGTGCTATTATTTCTTTATGTCCGTCCTTAAAAACCACCCTTAGTTTATTCTGCTCTTTGCTTACTTATGTTATAGTTTACCATCTATTGATGTAAATATTAGATACAAGTCCCCCGGTGTTGCTGTAAACCCATCTTTCAGATCATTTAACGCTTGTGTTTGGTTATTCTTTCCGGGCGCAAGTCTGAATTGAAACTTAGCAAGTATCATCGCGGCAACCATCCGGACCTCCAACAATCCTAGTTGCTTTCCTGGGCATGTGTGGCGTCCTAATAGCATTAGATTCTAGGCTAGAAGCTGAGTGGTTGCTTGACATACCATCTGCGAACGGACTGAATGCTTGAGAACATTTCACCATTTGCCGCTTTGTTGTCCATCTCTCTGGCAGGAATTCATGAGGGCTGTCAAAAGCTGTCTTCACTGCCACGGACTTAGCGTTGGTCTACATATAAGAAGGTGGGCACATGGAGAAACTCACATCGCCCAATTGACCATCTTGGAGCCACGATAGTCGTATATGGAGGAATGTAACGTCCAGCAATCGTGATAGCCTTATCAACTGTTTGGCGAGTACCTCCTGTCGGCAACGCGGGATATAGTCGCATCGTCTCATTGATGCATCCGTCTAGGAATGGTAGCTTATCCCAGGCCATTGTTTTTAGTTCCTCGCTCACGGGTGTGTTACTAAATGAGAGGTCTTGAACCCCAGCCTCCAGGACTTCATTTCTTGCCTTGGCCTGCAACTCCGGCTGTCGTGCAAGCTCATACATCAGCATAGTAAGTGTGGCTGCTGTGGTATGACTACCCGCAACTGAGATCGCATACGCATCCCCGTACAGGGCCCAACGCTCAAGCATGTCGTCTTCTTGATTGCCCTTCGACGCCTCGATAAATCGTGAGAACGCGTCCACGGGGCTGTTGCCGTCTTGGACTTGGTTCAGACGGCTGTCACATAGCTCTGCAGCCCACCGAACAGAGCGGTTCCATTGCTGGGTAACAAAGGGGATGTACGGTGCTGCTTCAATCGCGAGTCGCCCGATCCATGGCGCTGGTATGAAAAAGCGTAGCATA
This sequence comes from Xylaria curta, assembly GCA_022495235.1. Taxonomy (NCBI): domain Eukaryota; kingdom Fungi; phylum Ascomycota; class Sordariomycetes; order Xylariales; family Xylariaceae; genus Xylaria; species Xylaria curta. The sequence continues at coordinate 89,776 of MU376012.1, read as the reverse complement.
CCGACGCCTTGCATAATCAAGGACACTATGCCTTCGAGGTTAACGTCGGGGCTAAGACTTTTAGTAAGATCTGTGGTGCGGCCAAAGCCGATGCTCATCATCACGTCCCAAGAAAAATGATGAAACCAAACCGTCACGTTCACTGGATTGTTAGTCCATAGTTTGATCTGCTGTACTAGCAGAGCAGCAGAGTGATACACCCGCTCTTGTTTATCAGGGATATCTAGGTGACGAAGTTATTACGGTAAACATATCGACTATAGGTTTACTTACGTGGCTTTGATAGCCCAAGTGCCTCATCCCATCGTTTGCGACGGGGAGCATATCCTTGCTTGGTGCGTATGGAGTTTATGGATACAAATGGCCGCATTAAATCATACAGCCCTGCTTTGATACAAGGCGTACCAGGACCACTAATGGCTTGAAACACGTCGGGGTGACAAATAGTCAGTTCCTGAGGCCCTATAATTGCTGTTAATTAAAAATATCTCATGCAAGTGCTAGTTCCAGGGTGTTTAAGAAACTTTAGATATTAAATCCGTACCAGTCCGTATAAAAGGGCCATATGTCTCTTGGAGGTCTTCAAGTAACAAATGGTTTTGCTTCTTAAACACATTAAATAAATGCCATAACTTGGAGGCAGCAGCCATGCGAGGCCCTGGATAATGTCGCAATGGGTGTTCAAATATCCGATAAATAATCATGCTAATAAACAAGGGAGCGAAAAAGGCGCCATTAAGTAATGCAGTTGTCATGAAAGGGCCATATAGGACGTTCTGAGTGCCCGTGGCTCGAGCCTGGCCCCTAGCAACAAATATAATTCCATAGATGAAAGCAGAAACTGATACCCATGTGAGAAATAAGTGCGGTGCTTTCATGTGGTGCTCTCCCTTTATGAAATACAGCCGATGTGATAAAACTCCGAGGAGCCCTAAAGCAGTCAAGCTTTCTTGTGTAGTTATCCTGGATAACCCCAAGAGCCAAGGATTCAAAGTAAAAAGATCCATTGTGGTGTGTCATAAATTCAAGTTGGTAAAGCCAGTTGGTAAACAAACCTAAGGCTTATCAAGTCTTTTTGGCTAGTATATGAGTGCGACTGGTTTAACACTGGGTTTAGATGAGGCATTTAAGATACCTGAAGTGCCCGTAGTACTCCTAACCAGTTCCAGATAAGGTCCTACAGGCCAAAGAGATATAATTACATCAAGTTCACTTGTTGTAAGCCTGAGGAAAGGTCCCGATCGTGACAATCAACGCGCTTTGCTACAATTTAAAACCATGCTGACTACTTTTAAATTCAATAGGAGCTGAAACATAAAAAACATCATTACTGTATATCCTTATCTGAAAAAGAAATCGTCAAAAAGTCGTGATCACATTTGCATCGACAAATCAATGACGGAGGCTGCTTTGGCTCATTTGGCCTAGGAATCCTATCTCACACAGTACGTAGCAGTTTTCGCTTAGCAGCCTTCTATGTGTAAGACTCGTACAGACGTACGTCTCAAATATAATGGTGTCCGTATTTGCAAGTACCTAACCGAATCGATGTCCATGTTGTTGCATTTTAACTCTGACTGGCTGAAGATTGGCGGTGTGCTTATCAGCAAAGTCCTTGACCTAACAACCTGCATTCTTGTGACACGGATCCATCAACGAAGACTTCAGGGCTTCTGATCCTTTCCCAGAAGTGAGTGATATGATGCGACCGGTGAGTGTGTGGCGCGCACAGTATATATAATGTCTTGGGGGGGAGTTAAGGATGTGCACAAATTCTCTTCATGCATGCAGTCAGATGGCAGTGCCCGGATCCTATCAGTATTGTTGTGTCGCACTACGTTTTAGTAGACGAGGGGTCGGGCCAATTGTACATGCAGCATCTTTTGGTGTGATTTACTGCAGAGTGGTTAGCAGCTTAATCCAATAGGGCTCTGGCATACCAAAAAGAAAGTGCTAGAAAAAAGGCAGGGAGCAATATCTTAGACCTTAGGCACAAATATAGAATTCCTGAGGACAAAGAGATATTAGGATATGCATAATAGCCTGGGGTACCTAAAGAAGGTCTTGTGCATTCCACGCAGTAAAAACACGACTAGATGAGCCTCTACGATTGACCGGCCTTCGTGTTTACGCCAGTTGACGATGATGGCGTCGGAACGCAAGCCTCAGTATGGGCGCCGGTTATTGCCATTGGTCCTTCGCGAACTGGCTGAAACAGACCCGGAGCGACTATATGCTGCCATTCCCGAAAAATCAAATGTTGAGGATGGCTTCGTTGACATCACAGTTGGTGACCTCTCACAATGTGTTGACTTTATGGCGCACTGGTTAAGCGATCACTTTGGCCCGAGCGACAGATTCGAGACCATTTGCTATGTGGGAATATCAGATCTTAGAGGAGCCGTGGTGTTCCTAGCTGCTGTATTATGCGGCTACAAGGTTGGACATCATAGCTTAGAAGCCGAACCTCAGCTAACTTCTCGTAGCTCCTTCTACCGTCCCCGAGAAACCCTCCTTCTACTACACTCTCGCTCCTGGAACAGACCAAGAGCACCAAGGTGTTGTTCACGTCAGAGGTTACTCCGATTATGAAGTCTGTTCAGGCACTTAAGCCAGACCTTGAAGTCTATATGATTCCCTCATTTTGCGACATGATGGAGAGCTCACCAAAGCCTTACGCATACGAGAAGACTTTTGAAGACGCTAAGAACGACCCTGTAGTGGTTCTTCATTCTTCAGGTTCAACAGGTGATAGTTATTTCATAGAATAGCTATAGTTAAGCAACAAGCTAACCCGATGTCAGGGCTGCCTAAGCCGATCGTAATGACACACGGTACATTCGCTACTGTTGACAATCATAAGAATTTACCAGTAGTTCCAAATCGGAAGCCGAGAGATTCGTCCATATGGGACTTTGATGGTGAAGCACGTGTGTACACAATGTTTCCGTTTTTTCATGTGAGATGTTCCCAGAATTCACAAAATTCCGCTCCATCAACTAACGAAAGACAGCTCGGGGGATTCTTGACATATACCGGTTAGTCATTCTATACATATGGATTCTAGTCGCTAATAATTCCAAGTGAACGCGATTTTTAGAAATGCATCACCAGTGATTGGTCCGCCGCATATGGTGCCAGATGGCACTCTCCTGAAGAGTGTGATGACACAGCAGAAACTAAGAGCTATGTTCTTGGTCCCCTCTGTGGTCGAACAGCTCCTTGTTCAAGAGCCGGAAAGCATAGAACTTTTTAGAAGTTTAGAGTTTGTTGCATCAGCTGGTGCCCCATCGAACCCGGCAATTGGAGACCGCCTCTCCAAAGTCGTGGATTTTATCTCCCCTTTCGGATGCACAGAAATTGTCGCAGTGCCGGAACTGGCACTTCCACGTGAAGATTGGGAATGGCATGAATTTCACCCAGACTTCAATGCTGAGCTACGGGTTTATGACGCTAAAGAAGGCCTTTATGAATTGGTGGTCACTGCAAATGACAAGTCTGCTGATTTCACAGCTATTTCACACAATCTGCCAGGCATCACCACTTATCACACGAAGGATCTTTTTACGCGGCATCCAACTCGACCCCGTCTCTTTAAATACCATGGTCGGTGTGATGATATTATAGTATTGGCCAATGGCGAGAAATTCAACCCGACCCCTTTAGAGATGCATATCCAACATCATCCTTCTCTTAAGGGTGCGTTGGTAATCGGCAACAACAGATCACAGTCTACTTTGCTGGTCGAGCCCAAACATTTCGTCGCTGACGACATAGCGCGATCGAAGCTGCTTGATGATCTCTGGCCACTTGTCCAGGAAGCTAATAACCTTGTTCTGGGAGCAGGGCGTGTCCAGCGGGGCAAGCTCCTATGTGCGTCAGCAGATAGACCTTTCTTGAGGACTGCCAAGGGAACCGTCGTCCGGAAACTGACCGAAAATCTATACGCGTCCGATATAGAGAATTTGTACTCGAGCGCAGCAGCACAAGAGAGGCTTGTCAATCTTCGCTTGGTAAAGCCAGTTGACAAGAAGTCCGCGGCTGACTATGTCCGGGAGATTCTGGCCCTAACATTTCCCCAAGGATCAGATATCGGCCAACATGAGGACTTGTATGCCTACGGCTTAGATTCTGTTCAGACGATTGAAGTCATGGGACATCTCAAGCGAAATCTCGCAGGCGAAACTTCTCACTCATTAGCGTGGATCACATCACATATGATCTATCGGAACCCTACTATCGCGGATTTGTCGCTACTATTGTCGGAATTTTTAAACGAAGGTGTTATACCTCATTATGATCGCCAGATTGAGACGTATCGCTTGATCAACGAAACTGTTGCGCAATATGTCGAAGGGCTGCCGAGCGAGCTGGCGTTGCCCATACCTATTCCTTCGACGGCTTCTACCTCCGTTATTGCCGTAATAGGCTCAACGGGATACTTGGGTACACATACTATCATACAACTTTTGAGGCAACCCGACATCACCCGCATCTATTGTCTCAACAGGAATAGCGATGCTGCAAACCGACAATCTGAGACTCTCGCTCGCTTAGACGGCAGCTTAATCGAATCGATGAAAACCAAATTGGCATACATGACCATCGAACTGGGGAAGCCTCATCTAGGCCTTGAAAAGGAACATTACAACCAACTTGGGCGAGAGGTGGATGTGATAGTCTACAATTCATGGAGGCTTGACTTTGGGCTCTCCATTAGGTCGTTTAGCCCTTTCTTAACAGCGACAAGGGATATAATTGACCTCGCCTACACCAGTAGCCGTAATATGCGCGTTATTTTTATCAGTTCCGTGTCCTCGGTTGGTGTACTAGCCAGCAAGGCTATAGCCCCTGAGGCACCCGTGGAAGACCCCTTGGCGGCCGTTAATATGGGTTATGCACAGTCTAAACTAGCAGCTGAAAGAATTCTCACTATGGCAAACCAGCGAGCTAGTATCCCTGTCTCCATCGTACGCGTGTGCCAGCTCGGCGGACCGCTTGATAGCAGCGCTGGGGGCTGGGTAGAACAACCATGGATATCGGCGCTCCTACGAACAGCAAAAACACTGAAGCGAATGCCTAACGACCTGGGCTCTACCGACTGGATGGCTATAGATATAGCAGCAAAAATGCTGAAGGTTTTCATCGTTCATCCCGCCCAAAGGGAGGTGCAAGTCTACAATTTATACCCCCCGCACCCCCAGCCATGGACACTGGTATGCGACTTCATGCGGGAGGAATTTGGTGTTGAGGAGCAAGTTCCTATGGAGACTTGGGTCAAAGCACTCAAAGACATTAAATATCCGAGAGCAAGTGATGTAGCTACTATGCCTGCACTCAAGATTCTGGATTACTTCGAGACGATGAAGCCAGGCGAAGGGACCGTCATGTCATATGCTACGGGAAAGGCTCTGGGCGTATCGCAGGTTGAAGTCCCTGCTCTAGATAGAGAGACTTTACAGAGATGGTTACGAGGCTGGAATTTGTGAGGTAGGTTTGACGTGGTAGCTGAGACCAAGAATAATATGACACCATGAATATACGCTTCTAAAGCTCGTAAAACTGAATTGCGTGTCCCCTGGCTCTGGCACTCGAACCATACCAGTTTCAGTCATAAAGGCCGAACAGCCTCATATTTCATTCTATGATCTGACTTTCGGATTCGGCATTTCTCCAACGTTAAATCCTGGCGGCCGGATTCACTCCTTTACGACGGGCCGAAAGGACCATGCATCTTTAATCCAATGCCTGTACCGGATCCGCCTAGTGCCGATGTGAGAGCCTACCGGCTTCCAGAAGTCCCACATTGCCGAGATGCCGTGTAACACAGTATTGACGTCCATATCACCCAAAGGAGTCGGTTAACATGCATGTGATATTCCCCTACGTAACTTGTATGGGAACGCCTCCGATGAGTCCTACAATGGGTCTTATAGCGTCCTTTGTGTATGTACCTGGTAGCGAAGAAGTACGTGCTTAAAGTGACTTTGCATGTATAAAAGGGTGTTTGATGCACTGCTACGCAAGAGGCTGCTAGTCGAAATGGGGAATAAGGTTGACCAATTGACTTCAATCAAGATGAGAAACTATACTATGTATGCAGATGACCTCTCATGTCTTAGAAAAAAGGACACGCTAGCTGGATCAGGCTCCAGAACTACCTATGAGTTGGGGATGTCCGGGGAGCAGGGAATGAGAAGAAGGCTGGCACTACAGAACTGCGAACTAATATACATTATAGATCAGGCCGCGAAAGGCAGCCAGTAGAAGGAGGGGGCACGATTGAGCCGGAGAGTTTGACAAAGCGCTGTTAAAAATTTATATGTAATTTTATAGGAGAAGATAGAGAGATTCTAAGAGGTTGAAGCCTTGACTTGCCAATTAAGTTTCATGTTAATACAAATTTTGAGTTCGTTAACGGCGCCTCTAAGGAGGCTCTGTACATAATACTTATAAGAGGACTGTTTAATACAATATTTCTCTGACACTCAATTTGCACAAGAACTTACATATGACCCAAATGCTGGCCGATTGGCAGAAAACTGCTCTCGCCAACCGTCATGCACGTCATCCTTCTATGCAACCCTATAATAACTTACTATGGCGTACGAATCCTTCTCGTATATCCAATAAGTCCTGTTGCGGTTTCGAGTAAGAAATACGAAAAGCGATGTCGCATAGGGCCTTCGGCCTTCTAGCAAATATCTCTACATAGTACTACAGTATTACCGGACCCACTGAAGTATGTGCAACATCATTTATGCGATGAGATGGTGCCTAATGTCCTGACCTCCTAACACCTTTAGTTCGAAGTTGGAAGAAGTTGGAAAAAGCAAGATCACGACGCAAATTCACCCAAAGCGTGGCAGCATTGCCGCTCGCCTATCTAAGTCCTAATGTCAGCTCAAAAGTTCTTTTTTCCAATCGAGGCTTGCTAGCAACCATCATGGATCCCAACACCACTCCCGCTATTCCACCGCCTCCAGGCAAGGAGTCAAACCTAATCAACCCGTACTCACAGACGCCAGAAAGGATTGCTGTCTCGGTCGTTGCGCTGCTTCTGTGCGTTTTGTCAGTCGTTGGCCGAATCTACACGCGCGTTCTACTTAAAAAATTCAATTTGGATGATTGTTTGTGGTGTCCTGATCGCCCGGTCTTTCATGAGGAATGCGCTGACGAAAGCCTACCTATCAGGTGCGCTAGTACTATCGGCAGTTCGTACAACTTTACTTTGACCGATTTAATACGTTAATGTAAGCTGACAGCTTGCCTTATTGCAGGTGTTGTTCATCGTTTTCACTGCGGTCGCCTTACTTGCCACTAAGTATGGCGATGGGAGGCACCTGGTAAGCTCTCAAGTTTCCTTCCAGGCAGGAACACATCAACAATATAATGGCTATAATTCGTGGGGATTTAGCCGTTGTTACAGCTTCATGTTGAGCATAGACTAATCAAAGCGCCGGTCAACATTCGCAGTGGGATGTGTCTCAGGCAGACATAGAAGAGGACCTTTTCGTGAGTAGTTGCCCCTCTAAGTCCCCTTTTACATATTATACTAACTCTCGGACTCATCATTGAAGCTAGAGAACCTCCTCGAAATAGTCTACTGTCCTACTATGTTTACCATTAAATACGTTATCCTGAACCAGATCTCTTCGATTTTCTTCGAACACCGGCGAAGGGTTCTTGTATCTAGGTTCATCAAAGGACTTATCCTGATCAACCTTTTGTTTTTCTTCTCAATATTTATCGCCTTTATTTTCGCCTGTACCCCCCGCAAAAAGATATGGAAACAGGAGATTGATGGGCACTGCATCAACACCAAGATTTTGGTAACTGTGGGGAGTTCGTTCAATGTAGTTTCCGATATCACGATTTTCTTAACCCCGATAGCAGCTGTTTCAAAGTTGCAATTGGAGCTTAAGAAGAAGCTCAAGGCTGCAGCGGTATTTGCTGTGGGTATTCTGTAAGCCTGTTTTCGTTCTTATCATTCACTGTCATATTTCAAGCCACATATTACCCAAGATCATTATTTGCTGACGGCACGTGTTATCCAACAGCGCGATTGTCGCGAGTGTCCTACGTTTATACTACGGTCTCTGGCTCTTCTGGACAATTGATATCACATGGGCAATCTCGCCTGTCGGTCAGTGGACGTAAGTAACCCTCTCCCCCTTTTCCCTTGCCATGTTTCATTTGAGATATCTTGACCAACACGGAATCCCGCAAGCCACAATCTGCCAATAATTGAACCTAACTTACGATGTTATATGTTTGCCGTAGGATCGCCGAGTTTAGCTTTGGATATTTGATAGCAGCATCGCCATACTTACCGCGTCTTTTCAAACACATACGTGGGGTCGATGAAATTGCGTCGCAACCTAGTTTCAATAGTCGGTTATATCACAGTGGAGGGAAAACAACAACCCCCACGCGTGATGGGGATTGGGAAGAGTTAACAGGCCGATCTGAAGAGGGCGTCTCCAAGAACTTCCGCGGTTAAATTTTGCGAGGTGTGTATAAGAGCTGACTGCCAGGCAAACTGGATTCAGTTTGTCCGTTAACATAAACACATTTAAATTTGTCAACATATAAGCATCTTGAATTCCCTGGGAATCATTTAAACTTGCATGTACATTAAAGCGATATTCAGATATAGTGATAATCCTTTTAAACGGTTGCTGTTTAAGAAACTACTCTCTTTACTATGCATTATTTATAGCATAACTTCTTATAAACACGATTATAAAGGACCTAATCCTATAGATAACAAAGCGGCAACAAGCCATCCTTAAGCGCTACCCTCGGCTAGTTTTCGTTGAAACAAGAGGGGTATCGTGGTAATCAGCTGTGTCAACAGGAGTGGAGACACATACAAATGTGCGGGTAAGCAGTAATGTATTCAGGATGATTAAAAAAGAAAGAAGTAGAGGAGCCGTAAATGTGGTAGTCTTATATACATTAAGACAGGGATGTGGAGTGTACCAGCCTCCCTTATTTCAACAGGCTGCATGATGGGGTTACCTATCAGAAAAGACTTTGTGCGGCATAGAACGATGATCCCCCACCAAGAGATACAAGAATGATCAATGATAGGATAGTAGCAACAAGCTGGCCACGAAGGACTTCTCATCACGTAGTAATTGGTGGCCCACCTCAATTACGTTACATCATGTCGGGTTTAACAACACTTCTGGCCCATGGATATTAATAGGCGGTCTGTTTCTCCTTCTACATAACGCCGCAAGATGACATAATATGTGAGTATGCTCTTGAGAATCCTTCTGCTCGCTATATCCACTCTTCACTTTAAAGACATACCTAAATTAAGAGTAGCGGTATGCAAAGAAAACATTGTTGTATCATTGGTCCTAAAGCATGCGTGTGATATTCCTCTGAGTCGGTTCGAATGCTCATTCGTGATGTTCTCCCACCACTTAGCCCGTAGGCTGCTCTATCTGTGACGCTAAGTAACGCTGAGTTGTCTAGGGGCACTGGTTGTGGAAGGGTTCCCGTGATATCATTTGAAAAGAACTTTTGCCGAAATGTGGCGGAGGAGTAAGCTGTTGGAACTTATGTTTCCTTTGTGTAAATGTCTCAATGTTGGCATCAAAATTATAAAACGATCATTCTTCGTCTTTGCTTATCGAGCGGAGTTCAGCAAGGACACATATATTGCGACAGCTACTCTCATGATATCATGGCTATCCTAGAACAAATGTCGTCTTTGCCACATAAACCCTTGCCGCAAATCATGTCATTAAATTCTATTGCATACCATGCCTACACAGTATATCTCTTCAGCCGGGATAACATCAAAGACATTATTTGTATGGGGTTCTTGTTTGGGTCCCTAAATGCGTCCGTAGCGCCGAAGTTCTCCATGGGTCCTGCTCTATCCACGGAACAGATTCTTCTCGTCGCCCCAAAGATGCTGCTGTGGTCATGGAGCAACCTCTTCATATTCAACCTTCACAACCAGCGGCATGTCGAGGGTATTGCCGAAGATGCTCTAAACAAACCGTGGCGCCCGATTCCCGCGGGCCGCATAAGTACGATGCAGACCACCCGCCTCATGTACCTCATGTACCCGGTCATACTGGGAATATCCCTGAAATACGGCGGCTTGGGCCCCTGTCTGGCTGAGGCTCTATTCTGTCTCTGGTACAACGAATGGGGCGGCGCGTCGCGGCCTTTCACGAAGAACCTCCAGAACGGACTTGGATTTGCTTGTTTCTTTGCGGGCCCGTTGGAGGTTGCCACGGGGCATTCCGTGTTTTCCGGCCGGGGCACAGCGGCCGTCTGGTTGGCTATACTGACCGCCGCAGTCACCACGACCGTCCATATGCAAGACTTCAGAGACATGGACGGAGACCGGGCCGTGGACCGGTGGACGGTCCCGCTGGCGATCGGAGACTTCCCCGCAAGGGCTATTGTAGCTCTTGGAATCATGTTCTGGACTATCGCGGCCAGCTTCTTTTGGAAAGCAACCGTCGTTGGAAGCTGGGCAGCCTGGCTGGCTGGGGGAGCTGTTGTGCTGAATTTATTCCGAGACAGGTCAAGGACCGGCGATGCTTTTACATGGAAAATGTGGCCGGCATGGGTATTAGGCTTGTTTTTGTTACCCATCATAAGTTAGAAGGTTAAAATACTTGTTAAGGTTTATTAAGATTATAAGCGAATATTAAAGATATATATATCACTTAAGTATTAAAGATAAGTTTAGTTAAGTATAATGAAGTCCAGTAATACTTTATGTGAAATACAGGTTTATAATACGCGTTTTAGTGTATCCCGTTGGGTTCTGTATTAATAATGATTCTAAAGTCAAGTCTGCATCCCTGGTGGGGAGTCACTCGGTTGTACCTCCTTCGCTAAAAACGAAGACGTTAAATCGCGGTTCGAAGAGTGCCTAGATATAACCAGTGACGAACTTTTGATAACACAAAAACAAGTGGGCAGATCTGGGATGTAGGTATTAAAAGGAGGTTTTGTAACGGCTCTGTTGGAAGGTACGAAGGACGTATTCAAAAGGAACCCTGCATGGGTAGCAGATGTCAATTACCTCCATTCACTCTACATTACAGCTCCTCACGCTCTCCAGCCACCGCTGCCGCTTCCACATGCCACACTTTATAATGTTGTTGCGTGTTATGTTACGGAGGCCATCGCGCTGGGGGTGTGCACATCACGAACCAACAACCCACAAGTGCTATCGGCACCTCTTTTATGTTCATTGTCAGGGTCTTGATGCTATATGCCTCGACAATAGCTTATATTAGTAGACGGTTGCGGCGTAAAGCATAATGATCTTTAATTTATAGCAATACCTTCAACTTATGTTTAGGTATATATAGCTTACCTAGAGCCCAGCAGCTAGATATAATCATAATTATATAATATTTATATTATTGTTACCACGATCAGGTATAATAAATAAAAAAGGAGCCACATAAAGTAAAACCGCAAAAGTAGAAGTGCTAAAAAGAGCAGAGAGAATCAATAAGCGGAGAAAAAAGGTTAAGGTACTATATTAGAAATCCGAAAAAGCTCCCCCTCGATTACACCAACCTTTACATCAAAGGTAACTTTCTGCTTGATTCATTTAATTTGAGCTTTCTTTCCACGCTTTTATACTACCGAGGTGTCTGTACAGTAGGTTAACAGTGCGATTTGTACACAGCATTTCAGAACGCAAATACTCGGCCTTTTGCCCTCACATTAATCATTAAGTACAGCCCAAATCTGGTGGTGTATCATCGCACCTATTTGAGACTCGAGTAAGCAGCAGTCTAACTGGTGTTGGGTCGCCATGGCGCATCTCTTGAGGTCTTGAAACCAACCAACCCCGCATTAATATTACAGACATCACCTAATCACCACTCTAATCTCACACACCACTGAACTATCTTTTGGGTCTACTCCTACAGTGTCCTTATTATCACTTGTGTCACTTCTTTTGGAATCCATGTTAAAACTACCCGGGGAACGCACGTCTCTTATTGCGAACTAGCCACGATGGCTGCAGTCCAAGGGCAAGATCCCATACCGCCATGCTGGATCCCGCATCCCTTTACAACTCCCCACGGCCCCAAAAGCTGGGTCTTCTATGTCGTCGCTGACATCTCGGGTTGTCACCGGCCCATGGCCATAGCGACCATCCCGGAAGCAGACTTTGACAACATGAGTCCCGCCGCGCTTCTCCTTGCGTGCCTTCACATTGTCTCTATTCTCTCAGATCCAGCAAATAAACTTGCCATCACCTCAGAATTGAGTGTCGCGGCAGACTTCTATCGGGACGGCCAGGACTCACCATCGCCTGCGTACGAGCTACCAAATAATAGCCAAGAAATTCTCAGGAGCCTCAGCCGCGCATCATCGCAAGAGCCGGGCGTTCCGGAGTTTCCCTTCATCTCAACATGTTTGTTGATTGCCGGAGGTCTCGCATCAGGCAACGGACCACCCGCAGCCAAACCTCTGGGCACGATGTTTCGGGATGTAAATCCGTACTTTGGCATGGTGGCCTTCGATATCAGCGATCTGGAGAATCTGAAGTACGGAATAGTGGCTTTCCAGTCGCAAAAGATGGTCTTCTTTGATACAATGGATAGTTGGCGCCGTTGGAGGGATTCGGGCCAAGAACCCGGTGGGCCTCAAGAAGAAAAAGTCGAGAACGAGCGACCTCGCCACGCCATGTCAGCCAAGGAGTATTGGACTAGATTTGGAGCGACGACCGAGTCCTATCCAGTTAGCATTGAAACTGTGGCCGCTGGTGCCATAGATGTTTTAGAGCGGGTTTCTCTCGTTAATCCAGCTGCTTTCCAGCGTGAGTTGAATACTAGAGTACCGAAACATTTACTGATTGCGAATCAACGTCTGCAGTTATCTGGCCACCTGAACAGGAAACGGAGGGCGGTGCCAGTCGCCCGCTACAAAAGCACTCAGTCCGGCCTCTGGTTGATATTACAATAAGGGCCTTGGTCGATAGTACGTTAAACACAGAGTCCTTTGATCCGTCTCTCTTCGACGAGCCACGCCAACTACGCACTTTCAAGGACGTTCTCCGACGCATCTTGCAGGAAAGGTCGGAGAAGCTGAGGCAATCCCACTCCACAGCACAGCTGATTGCGCTTGCCTTTGAGGGTGAGATACACCTTGACCTCGTACGATACAAAAGGCTTTCGACGAAGACGATATCAGCGGCACTACAAATGACTGAGCTGAGTCAAGTGAGAACGCTAGCCGTTTACGTTGATTCCCTTACAAGCTCCCCGGCCGAACTTGCCGGCGTGCTATCAACCTGTCCTACTCTATCAGAGGTTTATCTCCTCCAGTCGCCCACGCGAGAGAGCGACGAGGCCAGCATCGAATGTCTGTTGCAACTTTTCAAACATGCAGACCAAAACCCGCACTACTCCAAGGTCTTCGTCTCCGGCGTATATTCGGCCGCGTTTCGTAGAAGGACCTGGCTTCCCGCGACAAGCAATGTGTCAGCGTCTATGTTCCCTGTTCAATACATTTTCAAGCGGACACAGCTCAACGCCCGTGGTCGCCCAAGGAAGTATTGGAACTGGCGATCGCACTTCGTCGGTGACGCGCTCCTCAAGGCGGACCAGTTCGCTGCCGGATTCCTCAGATGGCTCAATGCGCCCGACGATTACCTTTTCAGATTTGCCGCTAGTCCTCCGACGTTCGAGGATGAAGTCATCTCGAGGATAGAATTGACGCCGATACCAGCTGAGAATTTTATTTGTCGTGGGTACTCTAAATCTCTACTGCCGACGCGGGAGCGTTTCGTCCGCGGAAGCTGGCACGTGCTAGTCAGTCACGAGAAGCATTGGGACCGTGAGACGCACGAGAACAATGTGCGCACGGGCAGTTGGGCGGCGACGGAGTTCAACTATCTCCGATTTGCCTTTGTGCAAGTATTGACCGACCTAGATATTCGAACAATGGCAACGGCGACTACGCACGGACGTTTTCAGAGGGAAGACATCGCTGTCCGAGGACTAAAGGAATTCTTGGACGCCGTGGAGGATGCGCAAGTAAGGGCTAAAGTAGAATCTGAAGTCGTCGAGAAGCGGTTGCGCGAGACGGGCGAGAGTCTTGCGCGTGCGTACGGGCAGGGGCGTCAGCCAGACAGTCTGGAAGTTATCGGGGTTCTGAGTCAAGATGAGGCATGTGAGGCGCTCAATGAGATGTTAGAAGCTTCAAATTACTAGGCAGTTCATCTTTTTAGGAAGAACGAGAGCGTCGGCTGACGCTGATATGTTTTTTGAGTGTGTCGGTGCCAGGAAGCTTCAGTAGTGGCGAACCTCGGGCACAGTAAATGCTAGCGCACTTGAATATACACAGCTTGAGCTTTTCCCGTAATTCAATAGAGGACTGAGCTTTCATTCATTATCGATTTTTGACCCTATATTTGATCCCTCAGCCGCGTGACCATCGCTTATCCAGGTAGGTATAGCGTTATCTCCTACGGATCCAGAGTTGCCATGAAGAGCTTTAACTCAAGTCCATTTCGATGGCATTAAAACGTATCAAAATCTAGAATCATCATCACCAGGAGTGAAAAAATCCCGAAGGGCTCACGTCTTTCATTCAAGGGGAAATCAGCCTCGCTTGCTGACATGTAACTTATGTATCGTAACTATCATGACATGCACGTAGCTATAACCGTAACTTTCCCTGGGTCCGCTTCGGAGAATTTGTCTTTCTTGTCATCGGCTGGATAGTCTAAGCACCGGGTGATTCTGTGTATCAACTATCTGAACCTCTTTGCGAGCTCTCGATCTCACGAGTTTCAAACATTAAAGGCGTGCATCCTTGGCCCTCGGAGGCAAAAATGCCATGCTGCAACTCATAGCCTAAGCAGAGGACAAGGCATTCGATTATGGTCGGACTTTCAGAGCGGAACGACTGCGTCAGATTCAACTGGCCCGTTTTACGATGGCTTGAAAGATCTGGGCGTATCTGTTTATTCTGGATTGCTGATTCATCAGACCGCCCAAACACTACTATTACTCTTGATAACACTTTGCCTATTAAATGATGCTAATTCTTTTTTGAAAACTCGTCAAGACGACTTGTCGACCTTATAGCGAATTGTTGTCATAACGTGAATAAACGCATGCTCTCGACGTTGATTAAATTGAAGACGATGAATCTGATCGTCACGGGAACAACGTTATTCGTTCTTTCATTTCAAATATACCGTGGATGACACTTACACCAGGTATATTCTTATTGTATTTGTCTCTGATGGTTGCGCAATTCAACAAAACATAAAGGTTCAGTTATTTTCTAAGAGACTCTGAAAGGCCAAAAAGGCTTCTCTGCAACATCTAGCAGGATGATTAGTGGCATTCAGGATCTAATTCATTATTCTCTCGAGAAATTGGAGTAGATGATTAACATCATATTATAAGGTGGAACCAAAACCTGTATACTGCAAAGGCAGGACTTCTCTTAACGCTCGTCATGGTCCTGCGTGCTCAAGGACCATGATCACGCCCACTTACTACGCAAGTAGCTAGATGCTGTTAAGCCCAATCTCCCGACAATCGCAAAAGCTCCGATCTCTTGATAGTAGACTGCGGAAGCCGCTGATTAGCATTGGCCGAGAGGGGTAAAGTCTTGCTTAGCACGGACCTATAGAGTGTGACTCATTGTGGCCCTCTAATTAATTATCACTCCTTGTTGTTAGTAGATGCTTTACGAGTGAACTTGTTACTTAGTTTTTTTGATTATATTGTAAAGTGTTTACATAGCGTATAATAGCTCGCAGAGTTGAAATACAAGGTCTTTACCTGATGCTTAAAAGGAGTAGTAACAGCATGGTGGCTTGTGTGGTGGCTGCACCCCACGCCAGCCCCACCATACTGACAAGAATACTGCCGGCTTACGCCGCCCATATTCACTGCACCGCGTGCACACTTAAGTCTATGTGCAATTCCGTAGAATAGCTTCTTTTCTTTCCTTTTCTCTCAACCTTTACCTTAAATTTTTCGTACGATATAGCACATATTGCCGCGGAGCCCTGCCTTCGTTCGTTTGTCTGGTGGAACAGGAGTGGGGTGAGATTGAAACTCAACATCGACATACGATGGCTGCGAGCTTTCTCGCTCTCTAACCCCTTTATAGTCATATTCACTCCGTGTATACAGATCCGACCTGCTTTATATGAGGTGAAAGGTGGAGTCTCTGGTCGGAAAAGTGGCGGACATCCGGTTGACCACCTTCCCCACTCATCAGCTTGAGCCGTCCCTGGTCTTGCCAAGATGGAGGCAATTTTAACAGTCCAGGAGAAGATATCCATTTCTCAACTAGGGTAGCATGTTCATACAATGTAGTAGTTCTCTAATATAAGTCGTTCAACTCGCATCTTCGCACACGTGTTCCAGCTTCACTACACCTGTAATAACCCCCGTCCATCCGCTGTGTACTTAGCGTTCCGAGATCCTTCGTTTCGAGTGTATTCCTACCAAAAAGACATCATGGACAAAACCAAGGTATTGCTCACCCTCGCCACGCTGATAAATGCCTCTCTGGCCCAGACCTATTCCGACCCTACTTGCTCCAGCTTGGTGAACGACCTCATAGCGCGCGGTCCTACCGTTCCTCCCGCCATTGCATCGGTCCTCTATGCTCAAGCAACGGGTGCCCCAGGCGACGATATCAGCATGGATAATGTCAGCGACCTCCTACGCCACCCCGACGTCTATGTGTCCCAGATTTGCGCGGCCGCCGGCCAATTGCCTTCGTCATTACTACCTGAGTTCGCGACTTGGGGCTCGACGCTTCTCGATTTCGCTAGTGTCGAGATTTCGTCTTACGACGCCGCTGTCACTCAGTGCGTGACCACGGGCACTGCGGCTGCTTCCATCACTAGCTATCTCCACTCCATCGTTAGCCAGCCGGATCGGCTCTGCCAGCCCACGAGCACGAGTGCCGTAGGTGGAAACAGCACGGCCTCCATCACCTCCTACCCGACGGCTACAGCCTCAGGGAATGATACGGGCGTTCCTAGCACCTCGATTCCTGTTGCTGCTGCTGGAAGGCCCACGGGTGCCATTGTTGGTGCCGCCGCTGTTGTGGGTGGCCTTTTTGGTGTCGCTCTGCTATAAACAGCAGGGTATCAAGCAGGCTCTACACACTACACCTCCTGTTTGACGAGTTGTTGGCTGCGGGAGGCGTATTATGTTAGTGTCGGTAGTTATTTTGGGGGTGATTAATGGCGTCAGGTTCAATTATCTTTGATAGTTTAGCTTGTACATAGTATGGACAAGAATCAATTGAAGAAACAGAATATCTTGCCAGTACTCGGTAGCTGCGAGCGCGGATGTTAGCCCTTTGTGGGCGGGAAATGAGAAACTGTTCAAACTGCCTGTTCTGTGGAATCTGTAATCTCATCAGATAAAAATCGCCGGATCCTGCTCCCTTTCTTCCACAAACTCAAACGGTTTCCACTCCATTTTCTTTTCGCCTACGAGACCTCCAAATGCGCTAATGATTTCGGCCTCCGGCCTCCAGTGCTCACCAACCTGCCACGTTACTTTTGCTGTCCCCTCTCCTTTGGGCGCATCATATCTCACCCCCCATCGGAACAGAACAGTCTCATTATCAGCCGAAAGAGGTGCGTCGTTACTCCCTTCATACACTTGAGCCCGCTCCTCAGATGGCCGCCACGTGAGCCACGTGAATAACTCAGCGTCTTGAAGGGACGGCATGTTTTGTCGTTGGAGAGACAAGGCAAACGCCAAGAGTAAAGGGTTGATGCGCTCGGCGACGGGGAGAGTACGGAACATGTCAGGCTGGCGGGCGAGGCACATGTCGTCATCGCCCGTGTACTCGTCCTCCTCGCAGGACCACAAGTCGTGCGTCTCATCAATGTCTTCCAGGCCGGGCGGGTAGTGCTCCTCCCTCGTGATGACAAAACCTGTAGCGTGAGGATCTTCGCCTCTAGGGCCAGAAAAGTACCAATTCCCATCGGGCGCACATGGGTGGAATTCCACTTTGAGGTGCTGCATACGTGGCCATAACAAGGAATGAATTGTTGTACTATCAGTAATGGAGCGGAAAAGATCGGGGGTGATGAGCGCGCGGATGTCCAGTTCCTCTAGGCGACTCCCCAGGCCCCGCAGCCCAAGAGACACAGGGTCCATATTTTCAAACTCCGAGGTCGACGACAACAACGACGGCGATGGCGCGCTGACGAGGTCAGGCATCTGAGCCGATTGATCCGTGTCATCTCCGTGAGGGTTTGGCTTCCAGAACCAGAGGCGGGCTTTGATGAGGGAGGATGGTAACAAAGGCATGACATCACGCACACACCGCCCGAACTCAGCACGGGCATCGCGCCACGGACCTTCCCAGACGCGGGCAAATCTGCGCAGCGCGTGGGATGAAAATGCAATAGGAAGGCGCTCCCATAACCAGGGGCAGTCGAGTTCGCGAAGATAAGGGAGGCGGGAGGCAAGTTCGAGGGGCACGCGCGGGGAGACGGGCCGCATGTGAACGAAGTCCATTCCCGGTTCACAGGCATAATTTGGAGCGGGGAAGACGCGGAGTCGGGTGACTCGGTTGAGGAGAGATAGGCTGCTGGGGTCTTTGACGGTGAGGCGACGGGTGTGGAACATGCGGTGCAAGCAATTGGGGTAGATGTCGAAGGATTGTTTGACGATGCGGATGGTGGGCTGAAGGCCTTCGTTTGGGCGGATGAGGTTGAGCTCTTCGGAGGGTTTCTTCTCTGCCATGTCCTCGAGGTTGTGTAATGCGTTGAAAAAGGCGTGTACTTGGGCTGAAAAGTGAGCGTGGATGGCCTCGAACTCGGCAGGCGGCTCCCTACACGTGAGGGGTGCGCCGGGCGGGTTGAGAAGCAGGGGCATTCTCACGTTGAGAGTGCACTCTCGCAGGCCGACGTAGAGACGCGGCAGGCGCGCGTTGTAGTCACGGACATTTTCGAGGAGAGAGTTGAGGATGGCATCTTTGGAGTGTGGCGTGACTAGGATGTGTTGGGATGCCATCGTGAAGAGTGTTCGATGACTGCCACGATGGCTGACAATGATCTGAAGAGAAGAAAGAGAGAAAAAGCTCTTTGTTTCAAGTGGGGCCCTGGCCCATATAGAAGCATCAAAAATTCGAAATGGTTGATATGTCCCAGTTGGAAATTGTCGTCCCAGAATTTCCACCAGCCACATAGGGCTATCAACCAAACAGATACCTTATTCGCAACTATTCAGTCTTTAATGCCAGTTTGGCAATAGAGTTACAAGCGCGCGATATAACAATCAAATCTTCTTCTTGCTGTGGCGCATCCGAATTGTGAGCTTTAATGCTGGGCTTTGGCTGATAGTAGAAGCATATCCTGCATCCTGCCGTTGATTCAATATTATATGAATTCCTCTTAGATTACTACACCGTAGATCTCAGCATAAGAGCCATCATTTAGCCGATGCATCAGTTTGTCCCAAAGCCTCATCTAGCGCAGGCACTCGCTAAAACACTTGCAGTAGAGAGTACGTGATGTATGGGCGCGACCTTCGAGTGAAATGGTGGTGTAGATATTCCATTGGCGCACCAGGAGCTTTGTTGGGATCCTTGTGGTTCATGTCCTATAGGTCAGCTATTTGGGTTTTGCGACCTGGACTGGAGTGGTAGTTTGCCACGGTGCATAGAGTGTTATCCTAGCGACAGATTGTACTCAAAGTAGTACTCGCTGCATTGATATATTTTAGACCTTCATTGGCGGCCTCTTCGTAGGTTGTATCGCTACCTAGTGCACCTATTTAAGCCCCGTTGCGATCAGCTGTATTATTGTCTTGAGTAGCGCCCGTGGTATTCTGTGGGGACTGACTGTGGCTTGGACTATCCTCTTGCTTGTCTATTGGTCGTAGCATAGGATGTTCGAGATTAGAAATGTCTAACAGTCCGAGATATTCGTCCTTTTTAGTACTCGGAATAGTCTCTGCTCCTTTAGACCAAGTCCCCTGCCCAATTCCTTCATGGGCTAGGCGTTGAAGCTGTAAGGTTGAATTAGTGGTCCATTCAAGATGCTTGTATTGCCAATATGATCCTCGCTTTTGGAGCCATGCAGATGTTGGCTCAACTAGATAGGAGATCACCACCAAGAGAAAGCCTGCAAGGTATGTGAGAACTAGACCGAATATACTTAAAGATGTGTAAGCAGTGTTTTTGATTTTCTGTTCTCTTTTTAGTTTGAAATTTTCCTTTGACCGACATCAAGCCTCGAATACATACTTGGTTCTGGCACACATTATCAAATTCTGGTGTTGTGTAATTCTGGCGCGACTTCTCTAGAGCTGGATCGCCCAGACCGTAAGAACTGTCGAGGTAGAGAGCTTGGGCAACGGCCATGGATATATCCCACCAGTGAGCAACATCCAGCTGCCACTGATTGGATGCCAGCGGCCCTTGAAAACCAACCAATAAGTTTTGCTGCGAAAGAAGAGCTCTGGGTCCCAGTTGGCCCAACACTCCGGCCACATGTCTGCTAAGGGCAAAAAAGGGATTTGCAAAATAAGTGAAACGAGCCGCCTTTTCTGTCGCAGCAGTGCTATTGGCGATTTCATCGTATGTGGTATTGAAGAGGAGCGCAGCACTAGCTACTGCGTCTCTCATACTAGCCAAAGGGCTGCAACCTGTAGGATGATCGGTGGTGCAGAATTGGTGCTGGTCAGCGCATGCAAGAGGAGAGGCTGGTGCCCGTGGAAAGTATACCCGTTCGGTCACAGCTTCGCCTACCTGAGTAATCGGGACATCTGTAGCCATTTTTGACACATTATACCATATGTCATCCGTGTGTTCACTAAAGACGACGCCATTTCCTGACAGAAATATGAGATAAGTATCTGCATTCGCCCGTGAAAGTACGTCAAGCGGCAAAAAGTCTGGGTTATTGTCAAGGAGAGTCCGGTTTTTGACCACGGCAACAACAGCACTAAAGAACAGGTAATCGTTAGATAATGGATCGCAAGTCGAATACTTTATTATGCAAATATAAGCAACTCACTTCAGTTTATAGTTTATATCAGTGAACAATACATCGTCAGATAAGGCAGACGCGTACTGGGAGTCTAAGTCCGGAATCCGAAACATATAGTCCACCTCTCCAGAAAAAGTTGTTAAGTTGCCGAAATGGAACAGAACATCCTTGGTTGGCGATTGGGCGTCCTGGCTTGTGAAGCCTGCTGTCGTTAATGGTGCGCAATGGAGCACGTTTCTCCACAAGATCCTTTCTTTTATCGGAGCATTAAGACCAAGATGCAGATGGCTGTTGATAAAACCACTGTCAATGCGTATATTGCCCCATTGACTGAGACATATGGTGCTATCAAACGGACAAGTAGCGTTGTTATCAACATTTCCAATAATCCGGTCTGTAACGAAGTGATCACAGTCAAATTGATTGTCCTGGTCCGAGTAGCATTGCTGAGCGTAATTTGCCGCATTATTAAGCATTTTACTGCCGTAAGAGATAGTGTCGAAGTAGTAGTCACTGCCTGAAAATACGTATCCACATCCAGCACTTTGGATAAGAACCTCATTGTCAGCTGTAATGATGGTAGAAGAAAAGCCTCCCAAGATAGTAAAAGAGATAAAGAGAATTGTACCGCTCGCAGCAGAGAAGAGTAACCGATGACGGAGCTTTTTTTGCTGGCGCTTCATTAACAATTTCAAGAAAAGCCATATGCCATCCTCCGGTGCTGAAGCGTTGCGCAAAGTTGCTTGCAGTTGATGATATGTTGCTTCCTGCGGTCCCGTGGCAGAATAGTATCTATGTAAAGCAAAGCAAAGAAGCCTCCAGACCCGGGTTGCAATAAAAGCAATAAAAGTGCTAGTAAATGCAATGACGAGGGCAGCATCTTGCCGACTAAGAGTCACCGTTGCTCCCATGAGCCGTCCATGGGACCAGTTTGTCCACGTACCAATATGTACGGGGTATCCTTGACTCATGTCAGCTTCAGCGTCGCCCTTAGAAGGCATATTGTTCTTTGGTTTTAGGATTGGAGAAGCAGACACGGCAGTGAGATAATCATTGAATTGTTTATAAGCAAGCGGGTAGTGGAGTATAATGCATAGTAAGAAGGTCTCTTGAATGTTAAAGTAGAGCGTTGATGGTGATTTAAACAAGGATAAGTGAAACGTCTTCAAAGTCTGGTGCAGTAGTAAATGGTAAGGCCGACCGAGCGCTCTAAAAACACAATCATATCAGTTGCTATAAATAGGTACGTTCTAATATAAGTAATTAAGCATTGTAGTATTAGCCCCCAATTGTGAGTTGGGGTTACCATTAGTTTTTAGCTCATGGTATTCAAGGAAGCGAATAAGCTGCCCAACTGACAAAATGAACTACCTAGGCCTCGAGGCTCTCAATCTATTTCGTTCTTGGTCTGTCTTGCTCCCGCGCGGCTACACGGTAGCATGCATGCTTACGTGAGTTAGACTAATCGCAAACTTAATCTTGCAGCGCTTCCCCTTACCATTGCACCTTCTACTGCATATTTGTTCTGCACTTAGTTCGTTCGTGGCGGTGAGTGGGGGTTCAGTGACACCTAGTAAATAGTACACTTAATATTTAGGCCATGGAATCAATATAGGACTTAAAGAAAGCCTAGTAGGTGCAAGTTAGTCAGCGACTAAGAATATAAAGATTACAACCATATTTAATATATGCGGCCGGAAATGAACGTAGAAAAGCGGCAGTTATATGTGACCAAGATTCGTAGCTTTTGTTATCAGCCCTGTAAAAAGCATAATTTTCGCGTTTAGTCATTATAAACATACATTAATAGTAAGGAATAAGTGATCTTAAAAGCGATCAGTCCCTTTTTCTCCTGCTAATAAACCTAAAAGTGATATGTCTTCAAAAATATGTTGGTCCGGCCTATTCTTGATGTTAAGATATCTCAAAAAGCTGTCATTACTTTGTATTTATCAGCGGCGTGCTAGTTTTAGCTCTTAACTACTCGCGAGCTGAAGGCAGCATAGCAACTGAAATGTTTTTTTAAATAACGAGTTTTGTTTCAATACTTTATTCTTTTGGAAATATGGTATTGAAATCACTTCGCAAAAATGCCTGCCTCTTTATTTTACTTCAAGAAGTTAATGGTTTTGAGCTGGTCAGGATCTCCGACGCCCAAGCTGACGTCTTTCAACTCGTCTAGGTCTTTTTTAATGTCCTCTAGATCCTTCGCAATTAAACCCCATGCATCTGACCCCAACGGCACGCGGATCGGAATCCGGCCACCTCGACTCACGACATGGTGAATAGCCGCAGCTAACGCAGTCGGTTCCGCCCAGAGGCTGCGATTCTCCTCGACCAACATGTAAGAAAGCAACTGATTAGTGGGATATTCAGGATTGTCATAAGCCGGGTGTCTCTTGGCCATCTTCTTCAGCGAGGACGTCGCGTAGTTGGTTTTAACACCCCCAGGCTCAATGTTGCACAAATGGACTATGACAGTTATCAACTAGGTCAGCTATGATGACTTTTGACAACTCCCTCTAAGACTTACTATTCCATGATGGCGGTAGCTCTTTTGCCACAGCCTCAGTCCAGCCCTCCATTGCAAATTTACTGGCGTGATAAAACGATTGCCCCGGGAAGCCTGACCATCCTCCCACAGAACTGATGTTGACAATGACACCGCCTTGTTGGCCATTTTTGGCGTTCGTTTCTCTCATGATTCCTAGAGCTCTTTTGGTCACGTCAACCATACCCCAGAAATTGGTGTCCATAACGGCGCGAGACTCGGCATCCTCAGCGCTTTCAGTGTCGCCTGCAAGTGTATATCCTGCGTTGTTAACAACAACATCGATACGACCAAATTTATCCAACGCAGAATCTAACGCGGCATTAATTGAAGTGATTGACGTTACATCGAGCTCTAACTTGAGAACACGATCGCTTGTCGGTAGGCTCGAGAGAGCTGTGAGTTTTCGAGCCGTCGCTACAACTCGATTCGAGGACTGGGCGACAAGCTGCGCTAGAGCTTGACCGATTCCTGAGGAACACCCAGTGACTGTGTCGAGATTTTAGCGGTTAGTACTATGTACGTTTTTTTTTTATCGTTGCCTTAAGAAACACTTACTAAACCAAACTGCGTCTGGAGGCAAGTGATAAGGCTGTGCGTTCGACGAGGCCATCTTTTTGCACACGATAGTTATGTAGCTTTAAAAAAGACTAAGGGCAATGGTCTTCAAATACAAAGGTGAAATAGCATGTAGCAATAAAGAAAGGTATAGTTCAGCTTGACAATTTAAAGGATTCAGAAGTGCGGCTCCCGCAGAATTGATGACTCGTGTGATTCTATTATTTCTTTTCGGTTTCACCTTTTGTAATGATACGCAAGGCTACTTCACGCTTGTACATCTCGAGATACTCGGCTCACGGACATGTGTGTCGTGAACTTATCCTAGTTGTGTTAAATCCGAGCTTAAGCCTTATCTCCACTTGACTTGCAGTAGTGTGCGAGTGTCCTCCATCCCGAGGCACTAGGTATTTCCTACGTGCTTGGCCTATAACGCATGGTTAGCTGTCTAAGTAGCTATACAAAGACACACACTAACCGCTGTTGGGGCTGGGGTTACTTCGACATGCAAGATAACCCACAAATAGGTTAACCCCGACTTACGTCCCAGACATGCATAAGACTAGGTATATATACCTTCAGCGTCAAAAATCTAGGCTCACGCTATACACAGAAATATTTGACGGGAACCTATCTTACTGGATAACTTTTAATGCCCTATAAGAATCCATTTAATGACAATGCCGCATTTTGGGAAACAAAATTTGCTTATCAATAATTTCCGCCAAGTTAGTGAAACCTCAAGGCGCCTTCAAATATCTTCAGCAGAAGTGGTCGCAGTAAATAGAATTGCACTTGCTGTGTAATGATTTCTACAACCTCCCATTATTTTTTATTGATGTTCTTGCCTTAAAGTATCGCAAAATCGTATCTCAACTAAAGGTTGCCCTCGGTTCTTCACTATCGGTCTTCGTAACCCTAACCTCCCTATCACGAATCGGAACAGTAAAATTCGAGACTCGCCTTGTCGACCTTGTGTGGAAACAATGCCACCAGTACAATATACGTCTCAGCCCATACTGAAATGCATGCATCAGCGGGTACAGTCTGATCATTACACAGTGCGTGATTACTCACAGTTGGAATCGGCTTTTTCACACGGTGTATATTCTATCTGTGTTTGCCTGATCATGAAAACAGGCAATACGGAGCAGAATAGCAAGACCAGACGAACGAAAGCAAGTCTTATATAATTGCCGTCGTGGCTAGATCAGACTTATACCGCCTCCTGAGGCCCCAGCTTTCGCTTATTATATTTTTACCGGATCTTCTATTCTACAGTGAAACATAGCCAGGGGAATAAGATAAGCAGAGAACCGCGCAACAAAAAGCTTTAGATTACCTCTGTTACTTAAGTAAGGTTAAATTCTTTCATGTTTTCTCTCTTTAAGTATTGATTGCCAAGCCCTTGTAACTCTCCCTATATCAAAAAATCTGGTGGTCAGAAGATCTATCGTTGATTGCTTTTGTACGCTGCATGTCGACTGATGGCGTCGATTCAGCCAATCGCAAAATGTCAGAGATGCCGGATACTGTCACAACCCATCATATCGCGGCAGATACATAATCGCTTCGGACAGTTCATGAATCCGACTTAGCTATGTTCAGTGTCACAATTCTTTTCGGTAACACTACAGCTTTCCCTTGGCCAATAGAGGCTTCATGAAGCTCTAGGTAGGTTAGCAGGCTTGATGAATCTTCTCTTAGCCAATTATATGTGTTACTTCATTTCAATAAAAACGCCTCTTACGTCTTTCTAAGACCGAACCTAACGTGCCAAACTTCCTGCGTCTTGTCACAGCAGCAATCGCCGATTTTCACCTAACCACTTATTATAGTAAGATGCTGTGACACGCTTGGCCTTCATATGCGACTGTCATTTTTTCTTCTGCGCTAATAAGAACAACGCATTAAGTAACTTGCTGAGTTAGAGAGATAAGGGGGTCTAGCCGTGACTAGGGTTGCCATTATCAAGCGAAGACATATCCGCAATTAATCGATGAATAGCTTCAGTCAGTCAGCCCAGATCTTCGCATCAACCCATGCTATAATTCTAACTGAAAAAAGACATTGCCATGGTTTCAGCTTTCAAAGCTCTTGTTTTTGACTTGTACGGTGTCTTACTAGAGTTGGACAGCCACAGTGTCAAAAAAATATCACCGGACCAGCTCCGAACCATTATGAATTCCACAACTTGGCACAATCTGGATCGAGGCTCTGTCAGTCTTAAAGAAGCTTGCAAGGCAAGGCGACCCCGATTATGTCTTACCTAGCAAAGCTCACAAATAATTCTAGGAATTCGGTAACCTACTAAGAATGGATGCCGCCGTAGTCGAGGCCTCGCTGGAAGAAGTTCAGCTATCATTAGCCGTCAATGTCCAATTGGTTCGAACAATCCATGATCTCAAGACTTCGATCTCCGGTCTTAAGTTTTACCTCATGTCCAACATCTCTAAGGTGAGATTAAATTTACGGCCTCAAACTCGTAGACTAATTGTAGTGTAGGAGCACTACGAAATTGTGCGAGGCCTTGATCTACCTTGGTCCATATTCACATACATATTCGCATCTGGCTTTGAAGGGATGCGAAAGCCAGACTTATGTTCTTTCCAATCCATTATCGAGAAAACCGGGTGCCGACCAAGCGAGGTGATCATGATTGATGATACAATTGAGAACATCTGTGCAGCACGTTCCCTGGGCATGCATGGGGTACTGGTCAATAACAAACTAGCCAAAAGCGGCGGCGAGCTGCGAAATCTTCTTCAGCTACCATTACCGCGCGCGAAAGCGTTCTTAAAAGCCAACGCTGGGAACCATCATTCTGTGGTTGAAGGCCATGACGAGATCATCCTCAGAGATAATTTTGCACAGCTCATGATTTGGGAAATCACAGGTGATGCAGACATCATCTATTTGAAACGGCCATCCGGAAAACTGAGTGGGAGGCAAAGGTTTACGAGTGAGAAACTAAATGATAGGACATTCAACTACGACGATGTTATTGATGGCCTATGGAACTACTTTTATGATGGGCCCATCCTTACCACTCCAGATTTCCCACCGGATGCAGACACTACATCAATAGCTTACTTGTCTTTGCCACCTCATTACCTTTGTGGCCTCGCAGATGTACAAGTCGTGTTGGATATGATGGCTAAAAACATTGACCAAGATGGAATCATGCAAACATACTTTTCTGAAGACCGTCCTCGAACTAACCCTGAGGTCTGTTGCAATATTCTGAGGGTTTTCCACCACTTCGGCCGGGGGTCCGATCCCCGTATAAAACATACGGAGCGCTGGGTAATCGACTGCCTAAAAAACAAAGCGTTCCTTAATGGCAGTCGCCATTACTCCATCCCGGAAGCATTCCTGTACTTTGTAGCTCGTCTGTACCTAGACTGCTCAACTTCATTGAAAAGGGAACTGGAAGCAGTGAAAAGTGAGCTTTGTGAGCGAATCGGTGTGCCGGCCAACCCATTGGCTCTTGCAATGCGTCTTTCTGCTTGTCAATTAGTCGGCATTGACCCATCCCTCTATAAGAAAGATCTCACGACGTTCCTCTCTCTGCAAGAAGAGGATGGCGGGTGGCCAGCAGGACATTTCTGCCGCACAGGCAGAACAGGTCAACGCATTGGTAACCGAGGCCTGACAACGGGGCTGGCCACGAAGATAATTGAGCACTTGAAGTTATGAACTTAGTATAAATCGTCGTAAGGAGTTACTCGATGACTAGAAGGCTGCACACCGACAGCGGTATAGCTTCTAGAGGGATAGGAATTTAGGGGTGGCGTCTTCAATTAGGTTATTATTTTCTAGTGTTTGATAGCGCCTTCACTATAGGAAAGGTTCTTGGTTTTGTAATGTCCATAGAAGCTACTTTGTGGTATTGGCAGATCGTTTACCGAGGGAGAAACAAGCTTATTATAGTCCCGGTCTACTCAATAGCACACCAATACATAGTATCTCTCGGGAAAAGATAGGCTAACGCTTTTGTTAAAGCATTCGCCCTGCAGAAATGATTTGTCAGAACTGAGGAGTGAAGGAAGAAAAGCAGCAAATTTCCGGTCATATTACTATAGCCACCCACATTATCATGCTTGGTGGTATTCAATAATCACTAAAATAGGGGTGAGCTGCCAACAATTATGAGTCAAATACTAAGTTATGATAACCACACTTACAGCAGATTAAATCGCTATCATGTCATTCTTTAACGAATCAGGCTGAGAGAAATAAGTCTATTTGGACACACAAATACAATAGACTTGCCACTGGGCTAATCAGGGGTCAAGACTCGAGTAGTCCGCCTAACGCCTCGGAACACTACGGCAATTTGAATGTTGTTTCCAGGAGTTATTACCAAGAATTACGATCGCCTAAAACGAAGGAAATGTATATATAGCCGAGGACTAGCTTACGAATATGCCGAAACCCTTCGCGCGACAACAACAGACGATTATCAGGCGTCAAATCTCATCATCGTTGTCGTAGTTCGCACTGCTAAAAGTTACCGCAGTGAGCATTTTGGGAGAGTCGCTATTCCCATGGCAGAGACTGTACTGCCTCTATATATGCACAGGCCACGCCTCCTGGTCTCTAGGGTTTATTCCATAACAATTCGTGACAAGCGATCTTCCGTCAGTAAGCGAACTACACCATGATGCCTATTCTTCTGGGATAGTATTAGCGCCGTCTCGCCATTTCCTAGCGCCAGGTCTGTTTTGATGTTGGGGTGCTGCAATAGACGCTGCACAATATTTTCATTTCCCTCGTTCGCAGCTAAGAGTAATGGTGTCCAGCCGGCCTCGTTGGGAATATTTGGGTTTGTGTCGACATGCTTTAGCAGAAGGTCCACTACTGTGCTGTATCCCTGGTTTGTGGATGCAAGTAAGGGTGTCCAGCCTTGACTATCATAGAGGTTGGGGTACGTTTGGGGGTGGTTCAAAAGAAGCTGTACTATTCCAGCGTGACCCTTGAAAGCGGCCGACCACAGCGATGACCGTCCGAAAGCATCCACGATATTGGGATTGATACGATGTTTCTCTAGCAGTAATCTGACACTCGATTCTTTTCCTCTTCGACAGGCCATAGAGAGAGGAGTTTCTTTGCCTATTCGTGCTTCTGTCCTCGGGAAGGAATAGGTTATTCCTGGGTACCCACTAAACTCCTTGAAGGGTGCGAGTAACATTCCGTCGTGCTCCTCTGATGGGATGTTCGGGTCCACGTCGGCTCTTTCAAGCAATAGCCGCATAACACTCTCTCGGTCGTATCTTACTGCCTGCCAGAGTGGTGTACCGTGGATATTGTTCTCATTAGGATCGATGTTATCTCTCACTAGAAATTGCTGTACGATGTTGTCATATCCTCGGGCGGCGGCTATTTGGAATGGCGTTTCGTTATAATACCTGAACACCTTGCTCGGATTTATGCCGTCTTGTGAAAGGAGCAGTTCGACTATAGAATCGTGGCCTTTTTCTGCCGCCCCCCACAATGGCGTGGATGATCCATCTTTCTCCCCCAGTATATTGAGATCAATGTCGGACCTGCCAAGAAGTAGCCGTACAATACCCCTATTCCCATTGGCTGCTGCTAGGTAAAGAGGTGCCTCTTCCTTATGGAAACAATTTGGATCAGTATCTTGACGCTCAAGCAGTGATGCAACGACAGTTTCGTGGCCACCCTCAACAGCAGCCCCCAAGGGCGTATATTCTCGACATAAAGTCGAGCCAAGATTTGGATTAATATCTCTGCGCGTCAAAATAATTCGTACGACTTCGTCATTGCCGCGTTCCGCCGCTGCGAAAAGTGGCGTGCGATCAAAGGAAGACGGACGACTTGGATTCACGTCGTCTCGTTGTAAGAGCAGGCTCACCACATTTGCACGACCGATAAGTGAGGCCCACCAAAACAACTGTTCGTCCCTGGCGTTTAACTTATCCAGGCTTATATCATATCGTTCGAGGAAAAGCCTCAGGATACCCTCGTGTCCCTTGGCGACTGCACGCCACAGAGGACAGTAACTGAATTCTCCGAAGCGGAGATTTACGTCATGCCGCCTGACTAACAGCCGTACTATCTCCTCATGTCCTCTGAAAGTAGCAGCTGTTAGCGGTGTTTCACCTTTATTGTAATACCAAGGTAAGTTTTGGCGTGAAAAATCACTCTCTCTTGCTTCAAATTTAAGCATTCGACCCCCAACCATGGGACCGTAATGACTGTCGAGATCAGAAGATGTAACAGCTCTACCCCAGTGTCCGGCCCGATGGCGTCCGTGATAATATTCAGGTTCAAATTGAGCATTAATATCAACGTGGCCTCGTGCTAGGAGCAACTGCACGGTCTGCGTATGTCCCTGTTCGGACGCATAGAAAAGGCACCTGGATAACGTGCAGGGGTCCACGTCAGTCCATCTGTCCAGTAATAGTCGCAGAGTTTCGACGTGTCCTTGATATGCCGCCGCCTCTGGTGGTGACCCAAGATATCCTTGGTATATTATGCCTGCTCCATGCTCGATCAGGAGGTGTGCTATATCTGCATGGCCTTTATAAGCAGCGCCGTATAATGCAGAGCCAAAATATTCAAGCGAGAGGTTTGGATCGACGCCATCCTTCAGCAAAGTCTCCACGATCACACGATCTCCGTTATATGCTGCCAATTGCAGACTATGAGAGCGTACCAGGGGCTGTCTTCCCTGCTGACTCTCTGGCCACTGTCCTTCCGGTCCGTCATCCGAATAGTTGGTTGCGGGAGAAGAATGAGCCGAGCCACCCAATAATGTCTGGAGCTTGCCACATACCCAATCCTTACCCTTGTTTACAATTAGCATGTCGCACGCGACATTGAGATATTCTTCTTGAGCAGCCTCAGAGTTGCAGATTCTCCAAGATCCAATTAACGATACCGAGTTCCAGATAGCTGATGCGAACCCTGGCTCAATACCGCGGACAGCGTTAAGTTTTGTCGTCAATAGCCATTTAACTGTTGAGGCATTTAAGTAACAAGATGCCCAATGGAAGGAATGCGAGTCTATATTTTTGAGTGCATGGCGTGAAATAATTGCATCGAACAGCGCTTCAAACCAAAAACACAGTTAGAAAGGACATCTTATCTCGGTTATTTGTAGGTGTGACCTTACGGCAAACGAGCCTTAGTTCAAGGCATTTGGGGCGAGTTGGGTACTCAGATCGGTATCCAGTCCGACGGGCCGGAACAAAAGAAGGATTCCAGTGGTCCGGAATAAGAGAAGCATTCCAATTTTCCGGGACAAGATAAGCCAATATCATGTCCAGGAGCTCGGGAGGAAGATTCATAAGACCCATTTCGATCGATTAATAAACCACGACGTTCTCAGGGGTGTTAAAGTTGGATAACAGATAACAATTAGCAGCCCAATAGATAAATATCGATTGATTAAAGTTCAGAAGCTGTGAAATGGAGAGTTGTTCTTAAATGCTAGATAGGTTGGCTCTAGAGTGAATAAACAATGTATGTCGCTAGTGAATTGAAATGTCATTGATTCTAGCTAACCGGGACAGTCTTCAGCCTTTATACAACGAAGTCTCGTCCTTAATCAACCTTGTAAGGTACTTGCTACCCCTCACAGACAAACTCGAGAGGCGTAAGGGAGGAAAGAGCTGGAATGGACCAATAATGAGAGGACAACCCTCCCTTAAATTTGTATTGAAGCAAGCCCCTATCTATCAGAATTAATGGGCTAGGGCCCTTGTGTTCCCAACATTTGGTTACGCTATTTTAGCCCTACCATGAGAGAGATGTTGAAACAATCATCGATGGGGCCTCAGAAGTGAGGCAAGACGAATGCGGAAATAGAAAGTCAGATGATCGTCTACGCTGGCGATTGGCAAAGTCAGATAACGCTTCACATACAGGTCACCGTCGTTCCGACCCTCGCCCTGAACGAAGACCCCAAGTCAGCAGCATAGACATATGTTCAACCGACAATAAATGGTTCTGCTCTTGTCGCCCTTATCCTTGCAGCTTTAGATTGCCAGCAGAGATACTTACGCTTACACGTCTTCCAGTTTGCGTTACACATATTCGCCACCTATTGATCTCCTGTTTTACTGCAGCTTCATATATATTAACACCTTGTATTACCAAGACTAGTTGGCTTACGGACCTATCAATGCCTCATTACTGCCTTGGCTTCTTGTGTTTTGAGATTTAGGCGCTGTGTGTTACCGATTGATGTGCCGCATGTAGGCCTTGAGCTCTTGGCTCTCCTTGTATTCTCGTAGCTTTAATGTCACAAGAACAAATAAGTAATCAAGCTACTCTTACAAGAATATACTCTGGACCTTATTACATGGTATCGTAAGGTGTCAGGATACATACACATAGCAAACCTTTCAGCTCTACACAGGGAGAACCTCACAGAGTGGTCAGACTTTCTACCTAACCTATTTACATCATCCCTAAGAGTGTTTAAGCTAATACACGTAGTTCACCCTTATACGTTACTTACTAAATACACGTATCCACTCCTCTTCTTACCCACGCCACACAGCCTCGATAACCGCCATAAAGCTGAGTGGATTAGCCTTAATATTGACGACATCAAACCGCTCATCAGCGGCACGGAAAATGCCACGATACGACTCGGCCGGACGTTCACTAGTATTAAACATGGCCATCATGCGTAGATCCGTCGACGTGCCCATCTGGCGGACAGACAAGGGTAGGGGATCCTTCTTGGCGTCGCCCTCGTCGACCTTGCCGATGTACTCGATGAGGATGACGCGGTTTCCGGCCCGCAAGCCGGGGATCAGAGCCTTGAGAATCTTGACGGCCTCAAGTTCCGAGTTATCGTGCAGGATGAGCTTTAGCATGTATATGTCTGCCTGCGTAGGCTGAGGTAGGTAAAGGTCGTGTTCAACGAAAGACACACGGTCCCGCACGTCAGGTGGACAGTCGGCTTCGAAGACAGGCTTTACCATGGGCATGTCCTGCACTATGAGTTTCAGATCGGGGTATTTCCGCGCGAGCAAGACGGCGTCGTGGCCGGCTGATCCACCAACCTGGCATGAGTGTTAGCATCAATCCACATGTTGGTACCTATGCTACTGACGTCGACAACCGTTGCTTTTCCCGCAGCTTTCCAATCGTACGCATCAACAACGACATCCTCCATCTGGAATATCTCCTTGAGATATCGCATGAACTCGACGAATGTTGCCTGTCGCCACCCCCTGCGATCTCCCTCGCCGTCGTTCTCCAGGTACTCCCACGAGTTAACGTATTTCTTCCCGAACGGGCCGGTGCTATGGAATAGGGCGAAAGCAGTCTCTTTCATGTCCTGAGTCAATTGAGTTTTCCCCTTGGAATATTTCTCCAGCGCACTCGTCATTGCCATCATAGGAGCCCCTGTGATGTCCAGGACGGATGAAACGAGGGCTTGTAAGCCGGCTTGTCGCGCTAGAGCCGCTGACCGACTCGTATGTCGGATTCTCGAAGAGTCACCATCTACCTCTTCAAAAAGACGCAGGGTGGTTCCATGTTGGAGAATCCGGGTAACAACGTCCTGTGGTAGAGAAACACGCTCGGCAATTTCTGAATACGAAGCAGAGCCGTCCAAGGGCACGGCAGACCAGAAGTTGAAGTGGTTGAGGACATTGAGACACGCGGCGTCCGGAATCACCTGTACAATTTAGAAGACGACTATCAACATCATAGATGCGCCTTACGTTATGGACATAGTTGAATATACTCTCGCTTGGGCCTTGCACCAGGTACCACATATCCATGAGCTTGTCGCTAAGGGCCTGTCTGGTTATAAACATCTCCGCCGTGATTCCTTTATGACTCATGGGGCTGTCAGCGCTAAAGCTTGCCTCGGGAAGATTGTTCTCTTGGAGAGACGAAGCGAATGAATCCGCTAGTTTTGTGATCTCAGCGGCAAGGCCGCGAAGCATCGATTCCGCCATTGAGAATTAAGAGGGAGAGGGTATATGTATGTCTTCGTGATGATGGAAAGAGTAGAAGAGACGACGAAAAGGAGATGAGCTACAAGACCTTACCCTCTCCTCTATTTCAGTATACAAGGGACCCCACGGGGGGAAAACTATCCAGATGCTACTTCCGGTCTCGCTGAGTAAAAGTCCCACCGAGGCAGTGAAGATCTTATCAAATCTAATCAGATTAATCTAATCAATCGGATCTTTATCCGATCTCGTGTATATCTAGGTATTGCGGTTGAAATGTTGAACCACGAATTGCCCTATTGCCTCCCTCAACTTCGACAAGATAATCTCACTCAACAATACTGATATCAAGATGCGATATATACAACAAATACAATTATTAGCAGGAACCTATGGACTGGTAAACATTACCTTCACGCTCGAAGAAGCATCGTATCAAGAGATTCGAGTATGTGACGTAGTAGCTCTTTTAGCAACTTACAACCCCTCTTCTGCTTAAATTTTTCTTCGCCAGGCCTCCAAATACTCTAGAAAGGGATTTCTCGCGTTGGTATAACTAATAGCGGCACATCTTCCCCTCTCTCGCGTACTTTCGCCCAGCCGCCAACAGGTCCGTATCCAATGAACGCATCTCCAAGTCTGCCAAGATAAATAATCTGATCCGAACCCTGCCAAACATTCTGTTATCAGATTCTCGCCAAGAGTGCTACCACACCAGGACTGTCCTTTTTCGGAAGGCCGGACAGGAGAGAGAGGTATGTGGTCTGTCTGTCTGCGCAAAGGATAAAACTCAGAATTTTGGTATTTCACACATTGGGCAAATTAATCGCAAGTCGTGTCGTCAATGAACACGTGAAGGCGTGAGTGGAAGGCGATGCAGTCTCTAATTTAGTGTGATCTTAGCTTACTTAGCTATTAAACTAATTGATTCCACATGAACCTTCCCTTTTCGGCAGTATTATCCGCTGGTATTGGTTCAAGTTCTGGTGCTATGTAAAGTTCTCACCAGCACCCTGGAAGAATGCGGATAACTCAAGATACGCTGCCATCTAGACGCAATATTCTCAATACTATTTATTTAGTTTGGGGTCTTGTGTTCAACTATTTTCAAGCCGTCTGGAGAGTTACCCGAATATCTGGATTAGATGACGTGATGCTGCTAGACAGGGATCCGACAGGCGATCTACACTATTTTGCGCGGGGTTCATGTAACGTCTGGTTGTCGATTAATAAGTTTGCGATGACATTACTTGTGCGAACAGCAGGTGTTTTAGCCGCATAGGCGGGGTTTTAACGTTTTATCTATCAATGAACCGTTGCATTCAGAAAGTTCTAGCTTATTTTTTGGGACTATTCTTGATATCGCTTTTATCTTTCCCGGGTCCTCTGCGATCTGCGAGACTTCGCTGACAAAGATGGATCGCCGCGCCGCGCCGCGCCGAGCCGACAATGCCATTTGTATCGTCGATGATGCCACCATAAGCTTCTCTTATCGCGTATACTAATATACAGCTCGTCATAGACATGATAGCCCGCAGTAGTTGGCAATGCTATAAGACGGGATAATGGATCTCGATCTTTACCTGCCCTGTCTTTGTTCCTCTGGTCTAGATCCGTACATCGTGTCTTATCAAGAACCCCACCACTCATCCGCCATACCAACACACATTCGATATCCGATTGTACCGTTTGCGCCGAGGGAGGACCCTGAAGATCCGGACCGATCGAGACTACAGAATTTATTTGTCCGAGTTGTTCGCGATAGCTTGCCCCTCCTAATTCTAGTGTGATTTTTAATCACTTCATTCCTATTCTCTATC
This sequence comes from Xylaria curta, assembly GCA_022495235.1. Classification (NCBI taxonomy): domain Eukaryota; kingdom Fungi; phylum Ascomycota; class Sordariomycetes; order Xylariales; family Xylariaceae; genus Xylaria; species Xylaria curta. The sequence goes on along the minus strand of MU376012.1, from coordinate 53,896 downwards.
CCTCTAGAGACGAATACCCCTCCCTCATCCATCCAGTTATTTAAACTTCGCCCACCCACTCACCAGAATATACCATACCACTCGTCAAAAGAGCAGCAAGAAACAATGATACCCCCCAAAACACCCTCGGCCCCCCGGCCCCAGCTGCACAAAGTAATCCCACCCCTAATAATGGGCACAGCAACATTCAACACGCAATACGTGCCAGACCCGTACAACCTACCCGCAGCATCCATCGTATCGCGCGCGCTAGACCTCGGCGTCACGGCCTTCGACACATCGCCCTACTACGGGCCGAGCGAGACGATCCTCGGCGACGCACTGGCGCACCCCTCCGTGACCTCCCGGCACGCGCGTTCTTCATACTTCCTCGTGACGAAAGCCGGGCGCATCGCCGGCGACGAGTTCGACTATAGTCCGACCTGGGTGCGGTACTCAGTCTACCGAAGTCTAGAGCGCTTGCGCACGTCGTACCTAGACCTGGTATACACGCACGACGTAGAATTCGTATCACCAGCCGAAGTCCTCGCCGCCGTGATCGAGCTGCGGCGTCTACGCGACGAGGAAGGCGTCCTCCGGTACGTCGGCATCAGCGGATACCCCGTTACCGTTCTCGCCGACTTAGCTGCGATGATCCTGCGCGAGACGGGCGAGCCGCTGGACGCCGTGCTGAGCTACGGACACCTGACGATCCAGAACACGGCGCTCGTCGGCGTCATGGACCGCTTCGCCGAGGCCCGTGTGGACGTCGTGTTGAACGCGAGCATGCTAGGCATGGGTCTTCTGACGACGCGGGGCGCCGACGCCGGGCCAATGGCCTCGTGGCATCCGAGTCCCGAGGGTTTGCGCCAGGCGTGTCAGGACCTCGTACCCGTGGCCGTCGAAGCCGGCGAGAAGTTGGAGGTAGTCGCCATCCGCTGGGCGCTGGATCACTGGGCGACCGTCGGCGCGGCGCGGGGTAGCAGTAATTCGAGGTTAGCGGGGGATACTCGCGTGGGCGTGAGCGTAATGGGCATCTCGAACGTCGCCGAGCTGGAGGAGACGTGTCTTGTCTTCAACAGCGTCATGGAGGGCCTCGTCGAGCCCGATAGCACCGCCGATGCCGACCTGATGGCGCGGCGGCAGTGGAGTCGCGATCGCCGCGCCAAGATCGAGGCCGTCGTCGAGAAGATGTCGGCCGTCCTGGGCGCGTGGAAGGATTACAGCTGGGCGAGCCCAGGACCCGGGTTCGTCAATACGCGAAAGGCCGCGGACCGCGGCGTCACGCCTGATGATGGCGTCTTGACCAGACACAACAAGCTGAGGAAGACGGTGGTTCAGGTGAATGTCGCAGAGGTGCCGCCGGCCGTGATATAGGTGGTGCTCTTAAAGCTAGCTACGCAGCTATCAGCTATGTGCGTCGTCTTTTGCAAGTGACTTAAAAGTGACATATTTATACGTTGCAGCAATAATGATGATGATGGGATATGAATAGTTAAGAGATGCTATAATGGCTCACTATGCTCATCCATTCGCAACTCCTGGATGTATGTTAAACACTAACGAGCAGCCAAAGCCGTTTACAGGAATTTGACCAACTGCAACACTCCGATTGGAGATATGGAGTCTCCGAGCCAACCAGCTCCTCTAACTTCCAGCATGAAGACAAGGCAATCAACCAATCCGAAACTGTAAAACATCCAGTTCATCACTATTTTCAAGGGACAGTTCCTATCAGAAAGATCTGTGCCGGGTAGGTCGATATCATCACCTACGCACTCCCACCCAACCCGCCAATTCTGGCCTATGATTATATTCTCCGTGGCATCTGGCACGAACATCTATTCCTCGCTCCGCATGATCATACCGCCTCGTCATGTTCGTGACTTCCAGCTTGGAACCAGTCAGCATACCTGCCAGTTGACTCGCGAGGTCTGATATTCTCCTAGGACATTAAGAAATCCACATCACGCTTGAATGTCACCCGCGAGCACTGACTGGAAGATCTACATCGGTTATTAGTAGTATCAGTGAACGAGACGTATCCGGGGACATCCTTTAGCTAAGGGAGGCCTAGGGAGTCGTCTATCTGGGTACCGTAGGATGAGTCTATCTATATGTACCTAGAAAGTAATATCTCGAACTGAAAGCTATTTGCCGTACTTTTAATATGAGAGAACAATCTCGTTGGTGCATTCTAGATATAGATCTATAATGAAAAACTAAGGGAGTGTGCAGCGATCTTGCCAGTATAGGTGTCCATGTAGAAGCCTTTAATAACCGCGATGCTGACCACAAATAACATCACTTTCGGAAAGATCAACGACACCATTACTACAAAGCAGAAATCAGTAACATAGCAATACTGGCGCGGCAGGTAATTTGTGTGATACTCAATCACATTATGCTTAACAAGCGCCACAGTCGCGTGAAACGAAATGACAAACTCCGTATATGATCATGGAATGCCAGCCAGCCACCCCTTCTATGTAAATGTTACAGTCAATCCATCCATCCATCCACAATCCACACACACTCCAACCAACGCCTAAGATATAATAATCGGAAGCGCGCCGACCTGACTTGGTGTCGTGTATCTATACAAACATACAAAAAACCTCGGACAGAAACCATGCCTCACATGCTCCATCAAGTGAATAATGAGGGAAGAAAAAACAAAATATAAAAATGAAACGAATTGCAGCATCTCATTGGGTTACTTCACGTGGACTTTCCCTCCTATCGAAATGTCCAAGCTGCTTCGAGTCTCCATTATCGTCGTCAACTGGCGCCGGTGTATCCGGCGTAATAACAACGTCCGGGGGAAATTCTCCCCGTGTCGCCGGAGTATACGTCTCAGTCGTTTCGATCGACCCATTATCGTTGCTTCCAGTCTCGGCCACTTTGGGAAAAGGCTCGACAGCATGCTCAACGTGCTCGACATGCTCACCATGCGCCTCACCGTGATCCTCTGGCTTCGACGCCTGGTTTTGGGTGCTGCTATCCTCGGCTTGACTACCCTCGCCATCTATCGAGACACCAACAACTTCTGCTAAACTGCGGAAGTTGAATAGAGGTTCAGAACCGGCACTATCACCCTGGTCGCTTTGTCCCCCAAGGCTGAGGTTGCTGCCGTACGGGTCTTCCGCAAGCCGACTTTTACCAGTATAGCTCCCCGGCATACTGTCCACGTCACTTGAGTTAATGGAGCTGGCGTTACTCATTTGACGAAGGTGTGATAATCCCCGTGGTACCTGAGTTGGTATAGGTAGAGTTGATGAGGTGCTGGCGACAGTGGTCGATGCTTCGTCAGTATTCCCACGTTCCACACCTTTCCCCTTATCATTTGTAGGCGACCCAGGTGCTGAACTGCGTGCGGCTGCAGTGGCAGAAGCAGCGGCTACGCTAGCATCTACTCGCAGGTTGCTAGCAGCACTATTACCTCGTCTTCGTCCGAGTCCTAGACTAAGGGAACTGGCACTGGCGCTGCCGCCACTGTATACCTCGCCCTTTTTCTTGGCCGCCTTGCGTTCTTCCTTCTCCCGCTTTTTAGCATCCTTTTTGGCCTCCTTCTCAGCTTTCTTCCGACGCTCCTCTTCGTCCGCAAGGCTGAGCCTGATAGCCTCGGCCATCATCAAGCTCTCGAGGTGGGCGGCATCAATACGCTCGCGACCGACACCAGTCCGAGCATTGCCGGGTTCATGGCCGGGAGATGCGTCATCTGCGCCATCGTGGGCATTCGTGCTACTACCGGGGCTCTCTGTGCCACGATAGGGTCCGACTGCTCTTCGAGAAAACCGAGACGACCGACCGAAGAAGGTGCGCGACTCCTGATTTCCCATGACGAAAGCGGCATGGTGAAGTGCATCAGCAGCGGCAGCTCGGCGGCGTTGGTGGGCAAGGGCCGTGGCAAGTTTGGTAGTCCAGTCCGGTCGTATACGGTCAGTTGTCACAACACCGGGTGCGTTTGCCGACAAGCTCTGCGCCCTATTGCGGCTCGGTCTGGCTGGGCTCGCGGCTGTCGGCGAGAGACTTGAGTTGATAGAGCTTGTGGATGACATGGCGGTGCTCATAGCACCGAGGCTCGAGGGTGGAAAAGCGTAAGTCAGGCCTCTCCGGAACGGCGGTGGATCATACGTGACACCGAACTCAGCCTGGGTGCAGTAGGGACATTTGGCAGGCTCCATGATAAGGCGCTCATTTCGTTCCTCGGGGTTCGTCTGGGGCTCTTCTGCGTTGGGCCCATCACCATGATGCTCAGGGAAATGGGGGTCCGGACGCTTGATTTGAACAAAGCATTCGCTGCAAATCAACTGGCAGCAGCAGCGTGTCCGGTTGAGATAAGGCGGGTAATACATGAGACATAAGGGGCACTCTTCTCCCTGCTTGTACAAAAAGACCTCCAAGGCCTGACCGTTTACGAAGGGGTCATGTGGCAAGTTTATCTCTCGCGGTGCAATCTCTGCTTGAGAGCTGTTCCGCGACAAGTTAAGAGCAGCTGCCAATGCCTTCTTGGGTTGTTTTAACGGGGAGGAGGCTTTGGGTGTTGTAGACGAGGCTATAGGCGGTATGACGGAGCCAGCATGCGAGGTAGGTCGATCGGATGAGGCGGAGAGTGTACGTGACCCTATGGGGACTGTCAAATTGTTCAGGTTAGACGACGAAGCTTCGGGCGAGTCACGTCCTGGCCGGTGCTGTGGGACGAGGTGTTCCGGGACCTGGTCGGCAGGGGGGATCTCGAGGCCGCGGGCAGCGGCGATGATCTGGTGCTCGGCCCAAGTATCGTTGAAATCATCTAAACCACGCCAGAAGGGCGCAATCTTTCTCTCGACCTAGAAGACCACGCGGCAAAAGTTAGCGGGCACGAAGTCATGGTAGGGATGACGGCAATGCGTGCTGCAAGTCGGTATTGCGGTAACCCACCTGCAGTTGGCGGACGACAGGCTTGCTGAAGTCCTCGGATGCCGTGTAGATACCCATCGTCACCAGATATCCACCGTCGACGTGTTCTTCCTTCATGCTCCGCTCACGCTCCTTGATCCGCGCAGCACGCTCCTTCTCCAGTTTCCTGGCCTCCCGCTCCTGCTTGGTCTCACGTCGCTCGAAGGGGGCGTCTTGCTGGCGGGAGCTAGAGCTGCCGGTGAGGGCGACACCGAGGGGGCTCAGCTCAGGGCGGCTGGCCCTTCGCCCAGCAGCGAATTCGCCATGGCGGCCGGACCCGAAGAGGCTGCTCCCGCCGGGTTCGCCGCCGGGCCCCTGCTGATGCGAGCTCGCCCGTTCCTCCTTTGTGTGTGAATTTCCCATGACGGCGGCGAGTATGTGTGAGTATATATTCGTACGGATGTAGACGTATTGAACGTGGTGGGTGATGTAGGTATCGGCCGCGTGCTGTCGTCGACACGAGCTCGGTGTCGAGCCACAGTTGGCAAAGATCGAACCGAGTGAGTGCTCGCAGCAGGCCAGAGTAGAGGACGGGCTTTTAACAATGACAAGGGAGACAGTAGATGCGAGAGTGGCAGCGTCACAGTGTCACAGCGTCACACCGTTTGCCCGCATGTATCCCGTTGGTCGGCAGTAGCTCGCATACGTACGCGGGGTCCCAGGGTAAACAACAATCAATAACGAGAACGTAGCTCCGTAGAGGCACCGTAGATAAGTATGTCGATATAGATTCTTTCGTATATTTCGTAACTGCTAACTTGGACACAATACTAACTACTCGGACGCTTTGTTGGTGATTGATAGGCTGCTGATTGATCGATCGATTGATTGATTGAGTACCCGATTGTCAGAGCAATGGTGTCGTCGGCCATGAAGAATGGTAGCCACGATGCGGGGCGCGATGAAGTCGGCTCACTCGCTAGCCTAACCTGGTCTGTCGAGCCCTCGTCAGAAGTAGGTCGAGGACAAGTACGAGGAAGATGCCTCGACAACGAAGGCGAAGGCGGCGGCGGGCAAGGAAAGAATGGGAAAGATGAAGGGTAAGGTAAAAGGCTACAGGTACGTACAGCCTGGGCGACCAGGATGACTTGATTGATGTCACGGTCGGCAGGGATCCTCTTGGCAGCCAACACACACCACAGTAGTCGTTCATGCAGTGGGTGAGAGACGGATGGACGGTGGCGGCGGCGTCGTCGAAGAGGAAGAGGAAGAACGGATAAGTTGAATGATGTTGAAAGAGAAGGAAGGAAGGGGTGGGGGGAGTACCTTAGGTAAGTGCAAGTGTAAGTGTAAACGTACCGCTGTAAGTGTCAACGTAAATGTATACACGGATCCGTAAAGGTTAGTTTAATGCTCAAGTGAGTTGGTTGGTTGGTTGATTGGTAGGTAGCTTCTTGAGCTAGTCGTACAATGGAACTTCCAAGGTTCAAGGTTGGTTACATGTTATCTGATAGATATAACTCACTCATAGTGAATGGGCATATAGTGATATTAGATAGATGGTACCTACCAGGCCTGGAATGAATAGTCCAAGCTAGCAGGAGTCAAAGATGGAAACGGCGCCACTGAGACAACCTGCAGGTACTGGATTTCAAGATCCCTTGTTAACACTCAACATAAAACACCACTGATTCATTCGTTCACTTTGATTGCTACTTTTTAGAGCAATAAGGGCGGTGAGAGAACACACGCTTGCTTTTGCGGCAACGGCACGAGGAATGATGTTTTAGCTGAGGCGAAAAAGTGCCGCCAACGGCCAGGTTCAATGTTGGTTATCAGGTTAGCTACTTAGGTACCTAATGTTGCTGGGCCTCGGAAGAGTTTGATTGGTGCATGCTCACTTGACAGAGCCACCAACTAAGACGCCCAGGCTAGAGGCCAAGCTACCTAAGGGCCCAAGCTTTAGTGGAGTGCACCCCCAGACTCGTACAGCTGTAGAAAATTAAGGTACTTACATGCAGGGCCTTCTTGCCTCATGCAAGTACCGACCGAGACATGTACTTGGCAAACCACGATACTAGGTATACTCATTGAGGCAGGTACAGTATTAGGAGGTAGTATAAGTTGCATCAATTGAGATAATTGTGAATTTAAGTCAACATATTAGAACTGACTCCGCGGCCGATACCACAGGAAGTCATCAGCACTCAATCACTGGTGTACCTTGCGCAATCGGAGCCTGACCGCCTGACAGCATTCCTTATCGCCGGCCAATGATGAAGCCATTTACAACGTCACCTGCCACTATGCCCTCAATTCACTTGACCTGAGACAAGATAAACGAAACATATGCGAATCACTTATATATAGAAAGGGGTGTAAGACACTGATGTTGGGGACAGGGATTCCCGATTCAACCTCTGGCATGCCCGTCCCTTCATCTATCTGGATTGATAGGCAATTCTGAGTGTGGATTTCCATGAGAAGTACAAATTAATTGTTGACGTGATACAAGGCAGGATTGCTTGAACTCAATCAAACAGGAACGAAATGTGAAGAGACATGGTCACTTAGACGCTCACCAAATACATTTCGTTGCAAGGTGGAACAAAACTAAATGATGTAGTTCCCCGAGCTCGACTTCGCCAGGGCAAAGAAATGCATATGTCAATAGTAGTAGTGAGAATTGAGTAGAGGTACTTACAATTAAGGGAGACGTCGAGCCCTTCAACGTTGTCACATCTTCACAAGGGTAAATTCGATCTTTCGGAAAATAGCCTTATCACAAGTGTACTGCCTCCGCATTGCCTGATCCACTGCTAAAAACAAATGACTCCGTGAGTACACAACTGGTGATTTATATAAAACTCGTATCTCCTTTATAGAATAAGCATATCACGCTTTCCGTTACACATATTTCATAATTAATTATATAGAAGCATAAACCAGTCTATTACCTCTGATTAGATCACAGAAGAGTTAAGCATACCCCTACTTAAGTAGCTACCTCGTCAAGTCTCTTTATATGGCTCCAGTTCGGTCAACCGTTTCACAGTCAGCTATTAACCGATAAATAAGATAATTTGCTCTGGTCCCATCATGCGAATCTGTTTCTATACACTTTTGTGGCCTTTCCATTTCGTGGTAACTGTTATGAAGAACATGTTGCTTTACATACTTAATTAATTATCCCCTCAAATCTCGGCTATGAGAATAGGTATTTTTTAAGGGATATATAAACATGTCGCTGCATATCATTAACAAGAATATCTATACATACGCAAAGCAAGAAACATCAGCCAAGGGATGTGTCAGTACGTGAACCCAGAGTTTCAGAAGTCAATAGCATGACTAAGCAGCATCATGTAGTATGCACATGCAGAGACAAGCCTATGCACGGAGACAAGCCGGGTTGGCGCTCTACACTTAGGTCATCAACCTCCAACCTGTCCGTTCGGAGTTCTCCAACTTCATCAACAGACGATCGACTTTGCAACATCGTGATCCGATTAGACTTGCCTAGCCCTCCCTCATCTTACAAAACCCTTTCGCATCGAGCAAGTAGATAGATAGAAGCACCTCATCACACATCTCGTCGACAACCTCCCCCTCATCTCACAATGTCCTCCGAAACCAAGCAGACCCCGCCCGCGCCTTCGTCAGCGGAGCTAAAGACGAACCTACCAGCAACAAAGACATTGATAACAGGGCACAACGCCTCAGGCAAGGCCATTATCCACGACTCGCGACCAGCGAGCTGGAAGGTGTTCGAGGGCGGGGTGATGGGGTTCAACCAGATCTACACGAACCCGTTTCCAGCAGATCTGAACGGGGACGCAGACGTGCGTTTCCACGACGCCAAGATCGCGGGCGGCGAGCTCGGGCTCGCGACCAAGCAGGGCACCGTCTGTCGCATGGTCGATTTCGCCCCGGAGTACGTGTGCATGATGCACCGCACGCAGTCTCTCGACTTCGGCATCGTCGTCGAGGGCGAGGTCGACCTCATCCTCGACGACGGGTCTTCGACGCGCATGGGGCGCGGCGATGTCGCTGTGCAGCGTGCTACGATGCACTCTGTAAGTTCTGGCCCCCTTTTTGTGCGAGACAGGCGGGGTCCGTGAGACATTGGGCTCCGACCGTTACTGTGTTTCACATAACCTATTTGCTGACTGAGGCCGAAATTAACTTGTGACAGTGGCGCAACCCGAGCACAACGAGCTGGGCAAGGATGGTCTTCGTGCTCCAAGACACGAAGCCTCTGTTCATTGGCGGTGAGAGGTTTGGCGAAGATTACGGTAGAGGCACCGAGGGCTTGCCACGAAGTGGAAATGACGACTAAGTGGCCATTCTGTAATTATCCGACGATTTATATGAATCTCTACAGTAGGAATTGATCGAATACGGAAATATGTGACATGAATTGAAGTCCGAATTAATATGTACATATCGAAATTGCTGTGACTTTGACCTCGGCTTTTGTCTTAGAATCTATGCTGTGTCCCTAAAACGGTTCACCATTCTATATCTGCTCGGCTCGGCGCTTAGTAACCCTTGACGGCATGAATCTCTTAAAGCTTCGCGTAACGCGTACTAAGAATCGTCGCCAGGTTAGATGAACTTAACGACGCAGTTCATCAAAAATATGGGTCGACACCAACCAGACGATTGGGCTGACAATTGCTCTCTCCAGACGTGCACGACTCTCAGGTCCTAATACGAGACCCGACGGAGTCTCCGCTCGAGGTGTCGACAACATTGCTGGAGCCAATCACGGTACCGTTGGCATCGAGGGCATCGACTCGAACGAAAGCGACATCATTCGGGGCTAGGATGCCCGTCTCGAACCCATCCTTTTGTACCGTAGCAATGTGTTCCATTGTCAGAGGCGAGGGACCACCGACCTTAAGTCCATATTAGCGTATGACAATTGATAGATATACAACGCAGTTCGTGTCACTTACCAATGACCAAGACACCACTTCTGTAGCACCATTCCAGCTCACATAGACGGTTCCATCGACAAAAGCGCAGCTTGGTTCCCAGTGAGGCTGTCCCACCCAGTCAAACTTGTAGACACGGTACAACGGACCGCCTCCCGCAGCAGTAGTGTTCCAAGGACGAATTTGAATATCCATGATCACATTCCCAGCTGCATCAAACTCGGTCATGGCTGGCACGACCCCCCACCCTATGACCGCATTGCCGTTAGGCAGCAGATGGTAACCACCTTGAGCCCAGGCCTGAACGCTCTGCGGATGATAGAATTGGGAGACGAGCTTTACTTCCATAGCATCGTAGTCGAGAGAGATCCGCATAGCACGAGTGCAGTCCTGGGTGCAGCCGGACGTGGGCGACGTTATGTGCATGGCGTGGTTGTCGAATAGGGTGATCTGGGTCTCGTTGGTGTCGGTGAAGCGGGCGTCGTGCTGAAAGGCGAAGTTGGTCGCGTTGCCGTCACTCAGGTCCTTGAATGAGTTATTCACTCCTCCGACCTGCCAGATCCGGCTTCCGTCCGTGCCGTTGATCAGAGCGACGGTTCTAAGATGTCGAATAGAGATCAGATAGTTCCCATTGACCGTTTTCGAGATCGCGTTCATGTGAAACCAGTCAAATCCAGCGGGATCGTCATAGTATGCGTCAGCCAGGCTTTCAGTTAGGTTGAAGTGATCCGTCGCTTTCCACGTGAAGCGTACATCGCCAGTTTCGACATCGACCTCCTGAAACGCACAGTCCAGCAAGCTGCCATTGACGGGACCACCGATAGACGTTAAGTCAGTATATATAACGTGATAGTTGTTCATGATAGCGCCGCCATCACTGGTCAAGTGGAAATCATGGCTATCAGCACCCGTGATAAGCCCCGTGGTGGTTAGGTTCTTGAACTCGTTGTAGCTGGGATCGACCATCACACCTCCTCCCGTGCCATGTCCCTTTTGATCGAAGCCTGACCAAAAGGTCAAATACGGAGCTCCGTCGTATAACTGCATTCTGGCGTCGGTGCCTCCATTCCAGTCAGGATCAGCATACACCAGACTCAAATCCTTGCTCGACAAGATTATGGGTGATGCCTTTTGGCCCGGGTTGGCCGGAGCCATGAATATGTGTGACCCGGTAGTCGTCGCATTCTTGTTCCATGTGTTAATGAGAAAGCGCGGAGACACTAAACTAGAAGAATAGTAAGTTTGGTTGGGTCGGTCGCCATACGCCCAAGCATTGTAAGCGACGGCATCAGTTATCAAGGGTAAGTCTGCAAGAACTTGGATAGGAGCACAGACTGCCGCGATAAAGAGCGAAGAGAATCGAATAGAAGGCATGGTAAGTAAATGAGCGAATGAGCTGTGTACGCAAGATGCGGCTTGGGCGAGTCGAGTCACAGCGGAAAAAATGACGGGTAGGTAGTCTGGACGGGTGCTACATCATCAACCGCAAATGTAACAAAATGAAAGAGCGAGGAAAACAAGCCTACTTATCACTCATTTTCTGTTACTGATACGTCGTCTTTGCACCACGTAACCATGTGGCCCAACCACAACCACCCCGGATTAGGTGTCCGTACCCATGTTATCGAGTACCTCGTTCATCACTTAACTTACCAGGCAGGTCTATGTGCTATCATGAATTATGGAGACCGGAAATAGTAGGATTAAAAGTGTGATAGATGAGGATTATCCTTCACGTTTGAGAGATCAGCCCGGATAAGCCACGAATGGAATGTCGATAGAGTATAAGACAAACATGGAACCTGGCCTGATGAGCGCGGATTGGTTAATTCATCGTCCCACACGTATCTCTTGTATTAATAGATCTGCAGTCGTCATGGTGTTGAAGAGCCAGGTTTAAGTTGCCAGGCTAATATTGAAGCGGAGGCTGATGAAACAAGAGCTGACGAACACTCGGTCGGTCCACATAATGCGCCATGACTGGCCTGGATTATAACTACTGTACCAATAACCTGGGGTAGTTAATGCATAGACCCTTATCAGCAATGAATATACAAATGTAGATATCAGTTTTGGATTTGATCGACGAAATATAGCATGATTATTGACATTGAATGTTAAAAGCACTGGAATTAGAGGGTATAATGGCCCGTAAGTGCCGTGTGGCTTGGCTTGAGCGCATGCACGGCCTGTGGCTGGCAACGCGTCCATGGCTACCAGAGATTAATAATTTTTAACTTTTTCTCTTTATAAACGAATCAAATCTAAAACTGAAAACTTAACTTAGTTGTTTCATTTCTACCTTTTAATTGTTTGCCTGCATCGTCCGTCCTGATAGTTAATCTCACTTGATTCCTGGGCCACGTACAACGGTTGACCGGGCTTGCCGCGGCAAACTACCGATGACAAAATATTTATGGATTCCGACAACATCGGCCACGGTTCCCGAACAAACAACTTGGCGCTCGCTCCTCACCAGAATTCTCTCACTATTGTAGATCCGTCTGCTCGAGAGTTGCCTTTTGAAGAATCAAAATTTCGATGTGCAAAGTTGCCAAGATACCCCTTTAGGAATAACAGGCAAGACAGGCGTGTTTGAGGCCGATCGTCTTGTGCACTTCCCATGCAAACTCGCATCCCTGTAAAGAAATGGGGAATTACGACAACATCTGCCCACTCATTGAACATGGCAACATAATTTAACAAAATTGCAATTCCTACACGCTTGCGCTACGTCTTGGCGTGAGTGCGTCTGACTCAAGTCAGTAACAAATCATATACTAGATTTTGTTGTCGTTCGAGTCGTGATAGAAGTTGCTATTAACTACGTTGTATCTGAAGTTGGCATTTTAATAAACCTTGTTCCGTAGTAACGAGCGGCCAGGAGCGTTGTAGCAAATCCAAGTTAATGCACAATGACTGGACCTGCTTGCTTAGTTAGCATGGGATTCGGGATCGACAAATTCTACAACTCCAACGGCGGACGGCTTACGACGCCGGCGGAGCCCTCCCCTCCGAAAACGGGACGGCGCACTACTTATTACAGTACACACCCCCGGTCAACTCGAGTTATCATACTGATCAGCAATGACAGTTTACATACATTGTGAGTTTAATAGACGTGAATGCACGAAGATCCTCGGTTGTATGTGTAGATTTCCGTCATTATTCCGGATTGTTTTTCCGTTCAATAAGTATACACTCTTGATCATAGAGAAAGGGTGGAGGCCATCTCGAATCACGAAAGAATTCTATCGAGACTACCAGCATGTCGGGACTAGGTTGACGTCGAAGTTGTCATTTGCCAAAGGAATGTTCTAATCAGACCCGATTTTCGGCTCCTCATCAAAAATGGCAGGAATATGGGGAACTATTATCGGAGACTATGATCTCGTTTGAAATCACCACTATCTCGTTCAAGAGCGAATTATATCGCGAGTGAAGACAACACGAAAGGGTCCAAAACATTCCTTGTAAGCATGTTTTGGCGACATGGCCAGAAACCTTGTATATCAAGTAAGTATGGACATTTTGTTGTCGGGCGAAGTTGTCTAAAACCACTTTCGTGGACTAATCTGACTATAGACGGAAGTTTCTTTCTGTGCAATCTTAGGTGTATGAAGGATTAAAATCTTGATGAGGTACAGATGTGAGAACATCTTTGCTTCATAACACCACTGCTGGCTACAAAAGATATGCTATCAAGTGTTCTGTGGCTACTATCATGACACCGCGAATGTTACACGGACTGGCACGGTGTTGTCAACGCGTCATATGTTAGTTGTTTAGTAACAATTGACACCCCGGAAAAAGTGCAAGGAAGGAGCGCACGATATATGTAGTAAGGCCTCCTTCCTAACTAACAGAACGGGGGCAGGATATAAACCTCAATATGTGCTTATTCCTTCCAACAAAGACGTTCCCGAAAACTTGATCTATATGGTCGAGCGGTAAAGTAGTCGGCAGGACAAACTCCTTGTGTCAGAGGCAGGGCCATAGGCATTCAAGGGTTTTCCGGTCCAGCAGTAAAGGCATGGTAGATCCTGCAACCTGGATTCTTTTTTTAGGGGTGCAGTTCGATTCTTGGCGGAGTTATTATTTTTATTCACTTTTTGGGGCGATTGGTTAGGGAGTCAATTTGAAAGTATTTATTACTAACCTTTGTACTAACCACAGAATCATTAGATCAACAATGTCGAGTAACCAATCTGCAAGTCGGTAATTGAAATATTCAGCTACCCGTGTTTGCTTGATGCTGCGAAACGGACTTGAATGATGTAGACAAGTAAGTGCGAAGCTATTCGTGTATATAGACCTAGGTTCGCCACAAAGGTTCAAGGAGGAATGCAGACCTGTATGGACAGTAGCACCGAGGGAAAAATATGGGCCCAAGAGGATAGCCATAGCTCCTATCAGGTCGTAATACCTTCCGAAGACGAATATTCCTTCAGTATCACATTCGCAAAGCAGTTCTAGCACACAAAGGAGTACTCATAGACTTGGATATCATGTCTAAGATCATCTACAATCACATTCACACTGAACTCGATGTCACAGCTACAACTATACTAAGCCAACTCGCGCTCTCTATTTCCTTTTCTTTTTGCTATCAAGACCCAAACCAGATCTAGACAACAGCAAGACTCTACCCATGCTCTCATGCACCTCATCACAGTCATAGACAAAGATCCAAAGGGTCAGTGTAATTAGTGCCCAAAAAGGGGAAAGCGAAGCACGAGCGAAAGTGATCGATTTATAGTATTCATGTCGGTATAGTATAGTATTGTATAGTATAGTACACGCATGACCTTCCGAGGTATTGGATACCTCCGTCCACATGGAGAGTATCCAAGCCGAGTAGCGCAACATGGCAATGACTTCCTCGCGTTGGAGGCGATAGTGCGTCTCCAGATATGTGTTCTTATCGGGAAATGGACGCTGCCAGTTGACTGTTGATTCCGCAGCAACTAAGCCAGCCACTCTCGAGGCAAAAAAATACAATGTACAAATATACAGGCCGCGAGCGACGCTACTACGCGTCCCCTCGAAGTCTCTGAATCTCCCTACCCTTCCGAGCATAACCATGTCCAAGACCAGGAATATCTCTCTTCTTGAACTCCTCCTGCATAATCTTAAAGCGGCCCAGCGCCTTCTCCTTATCGCCGCGCGTGACTCTCTTAGCAGCAACAGTAACATTAGGCAACTCAAGTAAATCCGGGTGGCGCTTCTGGATCTCCTCTGTCAACGTGGCCGGTTTGGGAGGTTTCTTCAGGATGCGCAGGAGGGCTTGCATGGTTGTAATGCTTGGGAGTTGGTAGTCCGGGACCAAGTGCCCAGTGAGCTGGAACAAACGCTTCGTAACCTGTGGATATAACGTCAGTTAAAGACCAAGATAGAGTACAGAACAAGCAAAATGACGACGGGAGGGACTTACAGCGAAACGAATGCGCGGGTCTTTCAGTGAGATAGTCTTCCAGCTCGGATCCCACGTCTGGCTCAGCGCCGAGATCTCCTTAGCCGTCAGCGCCTCAGGCAGAGGGACACTACCATCCTCCTCGTGCTTCCACCTTAATCCCTCCGCGATAGCCTCTGGATCTCCACCTAGCGTCACCCTACCATCCTCACTCTTCACATCCCGTGCAAGTAAGCCCCGGAGGTCCCCAGCAGTAGGCCAAACAGCAACCAGCTCATCACGACGACCGACCTGATGGAGAGCCAATGCCTCAACAACAGCGCGACGGACGGCAGCCTCGATAAGAACGGGATCGACGACTTTCTCGCGCGGGCGGAAGCTCGTGAAATCGCCCGTCACATCCCAGTTGTCGGGGCGATACCACCAATCGGCCAGACCGCCGACCTTCTTGAGTCCTTGTGCCGTCGTGGCGGGGAAGTATGTGGAGTCTGCGACCTCGTCTTCGCGGGGAGCCTCGGCGCGTTGCGGAGGGGCGACGTATGGGCCTTCTTCTGCGGTGAAGCCCTCCTCATCGGCGGCCCAATTTAGGTCTTCCTCAGCAGCCTCGGCGGGGATGATCTCGTCGGCGACGCGGGTTTCGGGCTGTAGCTCCTGACTTTGTTCCTGTACTGGTGCTGGTTCTGGTGCTGATTCTGGTGCTTGTGCTTGCGTTGGTGCTGGGGCCGGGGTCTGTTGTTTGTCGGAGGAGTAGAAGCGGTTTAAACTCGGCGGGTAGAATCTTGTTGCTGTTGGCCGTTGCCGTTGCCGTTGGGAGGAAGGGGGGTATTGGGTTGTTGTGGTGAAGTGGCTGGCGGTCGCCCTCGACACGTTGGTCGTAGCGGAAGGAAGGCCGGACGGCCTCCCAAGCCTCGGTATCCGTCGCATTGTTAGGCAATTGGTGTGGTGGGAACTCGTGCAATATCGAATATCGGAGACGAGAGTCGAGAGCTGCAACAAGACGCCGACTTTTTTTTGGTAGACGAATCCTCGAAGGGCCAACTGTGGCTTGAACGTACTACTTAGGTACACAATCGAAGCTTCAGCCACATTGTTTTATCTCACTTATCGCTTACCTTATCAAGTCTAGCTTATCGGATCCGGGGTATTCGGTAGAACCCCGCGATACCCAGTACGGTTAGTTAATTTATAGCTAGTGGATAGCTACCTCTTACGTCTCTTACTGCCTCGAGTCTGTCCGAGGCTTCCAAGTTTGCACCTCGAAAAGCGACATAGACAGCCCGATCTTTGAGCATCTTATTCTGGCGTCATTTTCTTTCACGCGACGTAACCAGGCCACGGCCTCATGCATCCGCAATGTTGCGTTTCCACCATCTCCTGCTCTTATTCCTCGGAGTCCTAACCTCCCTAGCAACAGCAGCGTGTAAGTCCATCCACCCATGATATGACAATGACACAGCCCCTTTCCGTGATAGCTCGCTCGCTCATTATGGCCCGCTCACTAACCACCATCACAGCGGCCCCCCTATTCTGCAAATGCACCTGCTTCAAAAACAGCACCTTAATCCAGCTCGGCGCCGCCGCAGCCTGCACGCAATGCACCCACGCCTTCTGTCTATCGCAAAACCTCCCCATCTGCAAGGACATCGCCGCGGAGTCCGACGTCCTCTCCACCTGCATCCAGCGCGACAGTCGCAAGGACCAGATCATCGTCTGGGGCTTCATCCTCGGCACCACCGGCCTGCTGGGCTGGGCCGCTGCTAAGCGCATTGACGAGATGCGTCAGGGCAGGAAGAAGGCTGCCGCTACGAGACTGGATAGGGCTCCCTACGCACCCGTCCCCGCTGCGAGCGATTAAGGAAGGTTACGGCGCTTCGGGACGACGAACGACTACGATGTTTATGCTGAGCGTTACACGTTTTGGGAAGGGGGGATCGATATCGTTTTTACTGCGTGGCCTGGCGTCTGGAGTTTTGGATTGTCATTTAAAACGCATCATTGGAGCAATGAGAAGTTTTGAGGGTCCCGAGAGGAAAACCTCTGTGTATGTGTTGCATGTTTCATCATGATAACGGTAATCCCAGTTTTGTCAACAACCACGCATACTGCTCTATTCATTAACCTGAAATATTTTTTGGTAAATGGTAAGCCTTCCTCATCTATCCGCGCCATATCTTGCTTTTTGATCTTCTCAATATAATCAAGCTTCCGCCGCCCGCTTCATACTGTAAGATTCTATCGTCGATTTTTATTTTCTTGATTGGGCCCTCACTTGTGAAAATTTACAGTGCTTTGGATTTTTCAGTCTTCTTCGATGGGTGTGGCCTTGGCGTCGCCGTTATTGCTGCCTGATACGCCGTTCTTCTCACGACGAGCGCGGACGGCGGCCGCCAGGTCTTCCAATACCGTGACGGTGCTATCCCAGTCGATACAGGCATCCGTGATGCTGACGCCCTTCTTGAGACCCGAAGGTCCCTCAGGGGGGACTTTCTGGTTGCCCTCGTTGATGTTGGATTCGATCATGACACCAACAATGGCCTTCTCGCCCTCTCTTAGCTGCTCGCCGATTACCTGCGCGACCTTGGGCTGGTTTCGGTGGTCTTTGTTTGAGTTACCTGGCAAAATTTAGTTAATCGCTAGACAACTACGGCATTCGTCGCCGTCGTCTTCTAGCAGTATACACTTACCATGTGAGCAATCCACCATAATGGCCATTTTTTGACCCTTCTTAGTCAACGTCTCTTTCGCCAACCGGATGTTTTCCTTGTCGTAATTGGTGCCCTTTGTGCCACCTCTCAAGATGACGAAACCGTGCTCGTTGCCCGAGGTTCTGGTAATGGCGGCCAATCCCTGCTTAGTGACACCCATGAAGTGGTGCTTCGAGGCGGCGGCTCCGATGGCGTCGATGGCGACTCCTAAGTTCCCGTCCGTGCCGTTCTTGAAGCCGATGGGGAAAGAAAGACCAGAGGCGAGCTCTCGGTGCAGCTGAGATTCGGTGGTTCGGGCACCGATGGCGCCGACGGAGATGAAGTCGGCGAGGAACTGGGGGGAGATGGTATCGAGCATCTCGCTCGCGATGGGCATGCCGGCGTTGGTCAGATCGCTGAACATCTGGCGGGAGAGTCGGAGGCCCTTGTTGATCTTGAAGCTGTTATCGATATCGGGATCGTTGATCAGGCCCTTCCAGCCGACCGTGGTACGGGGCTTCTCTAGGTAGGCGCGCATTATGATGCACAGGTCGTCGGACAGCTTCTCGGCCAGGCCCTTCAGACGCTGTGAGTATTCTTGGGCCATGGCGGGGTCGTGGATCGAGCAGGGGCCGACGATGACCAGCAGTCGATCACTGCGGCCCATGATGATGGATACAGCCTCACGACGGCCCTTGACCACGGTTTGGAGCGAGGCATCGGTCATGGGGATTTCAGAGATGAGGAGAGCGGGCGGGATCAGAGGATCCTGGCCCAGCACTAGTGTATCGCTACATGTCAGCATGGCGAACACCCACAATAGACTGGAATCAAGATGCAACGGCGCGTTAAGCTATAGGACAGGGCGAGGCAGGTTGCCTCATGGTAGCTTTCGAGGATCTCCCGTTTGATATTCACAGTCAATTGCCCCGAATTCGCCTCGTTTCAACAGACAAACCACCGTGTACATGCCCCAAGAACAATCCCAGCCCAATAGTAGTAGATACATACCTCTCATATCATCAGCCTTGAGCAGCTCCATGTCGACGCCCGGCATGATGTAGGACGTAAGGATTGAAAACGACCAGTCTACCTTAGCTTATGGGCAGCAAACGGCGAAGTTGATGCTGGCAGGGGCAGGTAGGTCGGGTTGCTTCGACCAACTGCGGGCTGGGGGATGACTTGAATATCTGATTGGATCCTGCGACGATCGATGCACAGCACAGGACTGAGGGAACTGATATAGAGATCAGTATAGGTGCAAGTATTGTAAAACAGGGGTATCAGGGAAGAGGCAGAATTATACCAATAAGGTGAATAAGAGGTAGACAAGTAAGAATTGGGTTGTAAATAAGTTCTCTGTTGTCGAGAAGTGAGTCAGTCGATCAATGCTCGAAATAGGAAAAAAAAAAAACCTAGGAAAATAAGTAAGTCATACAAGTAAGGCAAGAAAGGGTCCGAGTCGGCCAATTGCTTAGGTAGGTACAAGGTTAAGTGCTGAATAGCCTACCTGCAGCTGGTGTACTCAAGTAGCAGGTACCTCTTGGAGGGGTAAATTGTCGATTGAAGGCGGGGCAACTTTTACGCTGTGTAGCTTACTTGGCTTATGTTAAGTCAGAGTCTGACGCGTTCAAATCTGAAAGTGCAGAAAGACCTTCAATATATATTTTGTAGTAGCTGATATCTATTTTCATTCAATTTTAAAACTGATCAATGGGTAGTTTATCTAGTTTATAAGGTGTGTGCAATACTAATTGGAAGCTTGTTGTAGATCATGTCGAGATGTCATGCCACACGCCCTCCACAAAGGTACCGGTGACGGAGCATGCCTTTGTGTAAGTACCCAGTACAGAGTACAAGCGTGGTGCGCCGTGTGATGTGTGCTGTAAGCTGCAAGGATGAGACGGAGGGGCATCCGCATCCACCTTCAAGTCGATTTGTCCAATCATGCACGATCCAAACCTCAGCATTCATACTCATCATCTTCTTTTATTTTCGCAGGCTTTGACTATTGTTTCCTCCCCTCCTCGACCTGCTCGCCCGACTTCTACCTGTTGACGCTAGATACCTGCTGACACGTCCCTATAATCCATCCCTTCAAACAGCGCCTGCATGACCGATGCATCGGTCATCTTTTGAACGCAGGATTGTCGTAGCTCACCGCCGGTTCTACTCTTGAGCCAATGGAATTATCTTCCCGCATCACGTCCTCTTTTCTCCGAGGTGCGTTTGGTCAACTTCTGTGGCCAAGACATACTTCCTGCAATCCTACGTGTGGGAATCCTCTAAAATCTCTCCCGTTGGTATACCGTACCGACATGCAGGCCCCCGGATACAGGTAAGGTGGCGTAGATGTTATTGGACATTGATTCCTACCGAGATTCCTGAATCTACGGCATTATCGAAGTATGGGTTTGGCCCATCCTACCTACCGCCCTCTGTGCAGCTGCCCCGTACCGGCGGCTCCTTTTTCGGGGACCGTTCGGAAAACGGACATGAAAACATCCGGAAAGCAAAGTAGATATCATCGGCGCCTTTGGATACGTACAGAAAGTAGTTCTCCCAGAGAAGGAGGGAAGCATGCCATCAAGCAAGGTTCCCCCCCTTTTCCATTCCTCCGGTATAGAGATCTATATAGAGATCTAGTTTGAGGCGAATAATCCTAGCGAGCCACTCACGGCTGTATGGAAATGTTTTCTTATCCAGAATAGACGCTAGAAACGGCTAAATGCTGCCAAAGTTCCGATGTAACGGAGGCGGGTTGTCCGCAAGAGGTAATCCCCACAGCATCGAAGCTTCAAAGGCAGTATAAATACCTCCATCGATGCCAATGTTGCGATTCAGATTGCCGTCGTCTTGGCATTCCTGTGTTCTACGTCCAGAAGCATAGATTACCTGAGCGTCGATCATCTATCTGGAGATGTTTGGTGACATGAGACTCAAGCTGCTGTCGGCAGCAGCCTGTCTGCTATGGACAAGTGTCATTGGGTCGCCTCTGGATGTTGAGAAGCTACAGAAAAGGCAAGACGCGGATTCTCATTGGGTCGCCACCTGGACGTCGATGCCGCAGTTGGTCGAGCAGAACAACCTTCCCCCGTCTCCCTTCGTAAGTGCCATAGTCTTGTCGAGTTGCACCCATAGTGTCCAGTGACTAATATGTCCATCTAGACTGGAAACGGCGTATTCAGAGATGCCACTCTCCGTCAGACACTCCATATGTCCATTGGTGCCGAGAGAATTCGCATCCTGATCTCGAACACTTTTGGCGGCAGCGCCCTACCCATTACAGCAGCGTCTCTCGCTTTGCCTACCGGCGGCGAGGCTGGTGTTAGCGGCATCGATACCACAACTCTCAGGGGCCTCACTTTCAATGGGGCAAGCTCAGTGAGCATACCTCAGGGTCAGACAGTTTATACAGATCCCATCGACGTGAAAATTGCACCACAGTCCATGATTACAGTCACTCTCTACTCCCAAGCTGGTCAGTCCGGCACCAGCATAACGGGCCACCCCGGCAGTCGTACGAGTTCATGGATGCAGCAGGGGAATCACGTCAATGATTCCAGCGTAACCGGCGCGAACACGGCCCATTGGTACTTTTTGAATGCAGTCGAGGCTTGGGCGCCGAAGTCGACGGCGGCCTTGGTGATTCTCGGTGATAGCATCACAGATGGTCGTGGGAGCACTGACAACAAGAACAACCGGTTAGGCTAAACAATATGTGGAAAAGACGAACTCACGAAGACTGACCTATGTTTTAGGTGGCCTGACCTACTTCTCGCTAGGATGCAGAAGGAGAACATTACGAACATCGCCGTAGTCAACCAAGCAGCGGGCGGCAACACGGTTCTGAGCGGAGGATTGGGTCCACCACTAATGCAGCGCTACAAGCGCGATCTACTGCAGACAGCGGGCGTCAAATACGGACTCATCTTCGAAGGCGTGAACGACATCGGCGGTGGATCAGCGGACTCGGGCACGCAATCGCGAATCAGCAGCAGTCTGCAGTCATCCTTCAAGACGATCGCAAGCGACGCCAAGGCGGCGGGCATCACGATGTTCGGGGCCACAATCACGCCCTTCGGCGGTAGCGGGCAGGCGTACAGCAACCCGACGCGCGACTCGGCACGGCAGACCGTGAACAAGTGGATTCTGGCCGGTGGGGACGGCAGCTTTGCCGCCTCGATCGATTTCGCGAAGATCCTGGCCAACCCGTCACAGCCGGCGAACCTGGCGGCGCAGTATGATGGTGGTGATCATCTGCACCCGAATCCGGCGGGCTATCAGGCTATTGCTGATCAGTTTCCACTGACTATATTTAAATGAAATTATTAGTTATACATAGGAAAAACATAGGTTCCGCGTTGATATTGCTCATCATGTTTTCGCTTTCGTCGCGATGTAATGTGCCAAAATTAATGTAGAGGACTGATTTGCCCTGACTAACATTTCATATTGATCTGAATCGGCATAAGCTGTAATAAGGAGCTGAAACCCTTGTCTTATTAGTATAATTCGGCTTCAATGTACAGGCTTAGGACGAAACAAAAAGGACAAAAGACGTAACACCAATAATATCCAAGAAACAAAAACAGAAGAACCTGTCGCCGCCCCAGGCGGGGGTCGAACCCGCAGCCTTCGGATGCCATATACCTTGGTAAAAGTCCGACGCTCTAACCAATTGAGCTACCAGGGCGATGCTGAATTTGTTTCTATCATCTTACAACATCGTTCATTCATCAGAGGCAGACGAATTCGAAAGCCTTATTGAGAACCTGTCCCGGAAGCGCGGTCTGTACTGGGTTTCATGAGAGTAACCTACAAGAAAAAAAGGTATTAGGGAATGGGAAGGGTGCCGGGAGCTATCCGTTCGCTCAGCTATTGTCAGACTCTTGCGATACCTGCATATCGCTTACCTAGAGTGACAGAACAAAGAGGGCATTTTGTATATAAATCTCTAACCTGTAGATGTAGTAGTTAGAGCTCTTTGTGCGACAACAAGTATTCAAGACTTACCCCTACGTTGCTATCAGTATTCAGAGGTCGTGACAGTTATGATGGACGCCGCTTACTTCACTTTTAGGAAGCCCGCAACTGCGTTGATTTTGTGGATGAGTGAAATCGATTCTCCGAAAATTTTAATTAGGAGAATTAATGCAAGACACTTAATAATACTACAACAAACACCAAGAAGGGAAAAAATGATTCATCGCGCTCTCGTACTTGACACCCCTTCAATAACAATCGAGAAGCAAGCCGACCAGGACACGATTACACCTCCACCACACGACTCCATCATTGCTTCTAGATCAAGTAATCAAATAGCCAGAGCAAGTACCCAGAAGGGCAGAATCGCCGCGCCAGTAAGAATTCGAGCGTCAACCATCCACTGAGCGCCGGTCGAGATAACGATGGTTGGTAGGGGCATCGGAGTGTGCGTTGCCACGATGCCGGTCGAAGCTCCCGACCTCACGCTTGACGTTTCTGTGTTTGAATTGATGAAGAGAGTAGAGGGTGTGCCTGACAAGCTTTCCGTTACACCGTCTACCTCGCCACTGGCTATAGGAGCACGAGTTAGAATACCCCTATGATATAGGCGATACAGGAGGTGAGAGCTTACTAGTAATAGACGAACACGACGTTGTGGTGTCGCTCGCGACGGAGCCAGTGGTCGACACGGTGGGAAGACTAATAGTAATAACAGCAAGACTGGAAACATCTCCTCCTGAGAATTGAGGGACTACAGTGGACCGGGTAGTTGGGGTTGGACCTTCGGAAACAACCACAGTGATCTCAGTGGTGAGGGTGGTACTAGTAGTGCCGCTGATAGTCGTGATTATCTCCGTCTCCGAGCTGCACTCTGGGCTAACCGTACGGGTAACCGTGGTCGTGACCGTGACAGGTTTGGTGAGGGTGACAGAGTTCGTGATTGTCGTGAGCGGGGGAACGCCGGGATACGGCGTGTTGTCCGTGTATGCAGGCTCAGCAGTCGAAGCACCAAAGACCGTCTCAGTCATGTCGCCGTAGCCATAGCCTTGTGGAGTCCCCGCCAGGATCGTCGGAGTCACCACAGTAAAGAGAAGGACGGTAAGGAACTTGCTTGAAAACATCTTGAAACGAGCGGCTGTGGAAATATTATGGAGGAACGAGAGTAAGGGAACAGGAGTTGGCGAATATGGGAAAGCTCCTGGCGAGCCAGCGATAGGGAAGTGGTCTTCATTATGTACTCACAACCGATCGAGCGACGTTACACGTATAAAATTAAATGAAGCAGAATCATTCCCCAGCGTGAGTCTCAAAACAGGAACACTCTCATCTCTTTCCCGGGTACAAGATTGTGTTGATGTGGTACCGATAAGAATGTTACTCTCCTTTTACTCATGGCCGTGATACCAGCTATCATGAGGGCAATAGTGTATGCTTCGGAGAAATTAAAACTAGTGTCACACAGAAGCGACAAATACAAAATTTGGAGGTATCACAATGGTCCTTCATAGAAAATCGACATTAAGTTACGCGCAACGTTTAATAGCATATGAAAGACCATTTGTGCCTCATCGAGAGTATTTCGTATTGCGTTCCACGGCTCGAAGGCGCGTGTGTGAATACAAACACTACAGGCTATAGATTTGTGGTGATGATCTTGCGGATAAACAAGATTGGCAAAATAGTCGAAATGGCTGCGAGCTTCTGTTCAGGACTCGGAACTTAAAATGGTTATTGAGTTGATTACCTAAGGGCCCCCGAAGAAAGACTGAAGAAACCCTGTTGGTTTATGTAGCTAAGAGAGCTTCAGTTCCAACCTACATCGTGATGATTTATCATCTAGCCAACTCTCTCTAGATCGTCCTCTTAGCTGCACACAATAATCATCGGTTCCCGGCCACATCCCAACGAAAAATCCATCTTGATATTCCTCCAAAAAAACAAAGAAAAGGTGCAGTCTTGGACTTATATTGGAGACATGGTCATAGTATGGAAGTATAAATAAATAAATAAATATATTGCTTTTAGTATCTAGTCTTGGTTTGTAAGCAATGATTTGTTGTCCAGAAAAACATGACCGTACGTAGAAGTAGAATATCGGACTAAAAATAAATTCTAAGTCTCTTGAATGCAATTACGAGAATTCTCCGTTTATGGTTTAAGTAAAGGAATGCGAGGGGTAAGATGTTCGGTTTAACAGTTCGCTGCCACTTGGCATTTGACGAATCTAGCTGTTGTTCTAATTACACAGATTTAAGTTTTACAGTCTGTCGCAAAACCCAGTGGAAGTATACAATCTGACACATAGAATACCATAAGATTGTGCATTCATCACATTAGTGTTCGCTAGACTATTCATGTTCGTTTTACGATGAATTCATTGTGTTCATTGAAGTAACACTATCCGGGTAACTTGCCTACCCCTGAGCCCTACTCAAGGAGGTAATCTGATTATTGATCATCCAAGACTACTGAACACCTGCACACTCAATGGGAAAATTAATAAAATATAGAACAATGCAAGTCAATTGGATAGGTCTTGTAGAAAGCGAACGAAAAATCTATCAAGGACTAAGCGGTGAACCGAGTATATGTAATAAGTTAAGTTGCCCATAAAAGTTGCCCTAGTAAAGCCCCTTACGACCAGCCCCCTCATATTGAATACAACTTAATAGGCCCCTTTTATCATTAAGTCGCCACGGCCCCCAAAATGACTGATCATTGCTATGCGCAAAAGATTATGACTGATATTTCACCTTGAAAGGCTTAATCTGGGTCGGCTTAAATACCGGAACATGACTCGAGGTCTTCTGGGTTTGAACTGATTAAATGCTATATCTCGATCTTGGCGATCCTCTCGATGCTATCAACTGCCTCTCGCGTCACAATCAATCTACGCTAAGAGCTAACAGCTTTCATAGAATGCAACATCGCATAATCACTTGACCTTGATGCAGGGGTATATAACAAGATCAGAAGCATTCTCCCAACAGCAACAATTTCAACGTCAAGGGAGTTCCTACGTTACTGTAGATAACACGTTACCATCAAGAGGGACAATTTAAAGGCATGACATGCAGCAGACTTCAAGGAGTACTGTATGCATGTCACAGCTGCAGATGAACTTGCCGAATATCGTGTTCTCTGTCACTGAATAGAACTGCAGCATTAAACCACGACATTATCAAAAGATAGAACGTCGTCAAGTCGAGTGACTTGGCCGTAGCTACTATATACGTACCGTAACATTCTCTATGTCCAAAGTATTGGCCATTTCTCATCCGTGTCTCAAGCTCAGTTGCGTTGCTTGACCAGTATTGTTCCTTTCTCATTGACTTTGTAAGGAAAAGGGTTTCCTTGGTGTTACGGTTCATCTCTGTCCCATGTATTTTGGCTTATATTGGAAGGAAGGTAGCTAGGACCTAAGCGGTCCTGGTGATCTCTAAAAGAATGGTCGAACGGTATTTACGCCTCTTTTCGGCTTTTCCATTCTTTGAGCTTCCAATTTCGGCAGCTATCCCCATTTATGCATGCTAAGCACTGCACGAACACCAACCCTTGTTCAGCTGCCGGTACATGGAGCCTCATTGTGGCTCCATGGTAGCCGGGAATAGCACACAACTATAATTATAGAAAATCAGAAACATCAGTGGCAAAGAATCTGCCTTGGGTCTTTGTTGTTGCAAGCAGAGCCTGTAACCAGAGTAGTGATATTCTCTTTAACAACATATAAACCGCAGATTAATTCTTGCAATCCTGACATTACACTTTTGATTGGCCTCATGAGCGTTGAGGATTTTTTTTATACACATGGTCAAAATAAAGTTAGTACCAGACGCACATAACCCATTCATTTTATAAGTACTTATAAAGGTTCCCGGAAATATTTGCAGATCTGGGGCAACTCCATTCATTGTATTGCAAGGGGGTGGCGGGATTAAGGATGGAACTGTGGGTTTCGAGGTATAGTGTACAGTAGTCCACTATGGTTCTCGATCTTTGTAGATCCGGCCGATTCCACATCTACTAGGTGCATGAACTACTGCTGTCAGTCTATATGTGCCATTGCGACCACAAAACGTGTTAGAGGCTCTCATAACATTGCCTTGCAGTTGTTTGGACTCTAAGCAGAATTTCGCAACTTACGTATCTTTTTACGTTGTTTTCTAAGAGCCTATTAATATTATGTAAGGTTAATTCCCTGAAGCAGATAGCGTTAGTCCCAATCCTTGTGATCCTCCATCTACTAAGCCCGGATATCCACCATTAATCCCCCTGAAAGTCTTCTTTCCTATATAGGCATCTGATCTCCGAATTGTGTAAAGCCTCAAAAGCCTTAAACTTGACAGTTCCATAGCGAGGCAACAATCAGGATTAGTCGCTACGCCACCGGCAGACAAATACTACAACCCCACTCACCAATTAAACGGCCTAAAGACAGCCTTTACTGTCTCGCGTGGGAATAGGCGCAGTCGGGAAATAATGTAGATTTATGGCAAACCAATTAGCAAGGATTAGTACATCTCGTCGATGTCACGTTACTTGAACGAGTTACCTCAATGCTGGCGCGAGCACTTGTCTTGCTTGTTCGGGTCCTCCCCTGTAATGTCTACCCACTGCAGCCCCGTGGGACGCTCTCATCTGTGTGAGATGATCCTTTCCAACCTGTACTACTCCTTTAGTAGGTATGCAGCAGCGCTGAAGATATCCGGAGAGGAAGGTGGATGACGGAGCGGCCACGGACCCTAAAATCGCGAGTGTTTCGGTCAGACTACGGGCTTTCTAGGCGTGCACTTTCATAATGACCATGATACTCAAAATGAATATATAACGAAGCCGTCGACCTCTAATTCCTGACGATTCTGGTCTGGACAGCCAGCATTCAGCACAGGTGCAACCTTAGCCATTCCTTAACACACATTCCTTACCAACATTCTTTTCTCAGCCTCTTTTGACAAGATCTTTTTTGATACCACCAATTTTCCAACTACGATTCGATCGTCCATTCCTTAGGAGATATTACTCATCACAAACTTAAAAATGTCTAAGAATCTTGCTCTTGTCCTTACTGCCCTTGCCGGCCTAGTCGCCGCAGCACCCATCCAGCAGCGTGGTGTTCTTGATGCCTACAACAACTACCGTGGAGACGGCACAGTCGGAGCTGGCTGGCCTGCCAGCTCAGCCTGGGGCTCGTTCGACCAGCTCTGGAGCGCCAACCTCCCCCTGATCCAGCAGTCTTGCGGCTGGAACGGCTGGGGCGCCGACAACTCGGCCGACGAGGTTAACAACATTAAGGACGCCATTACGCAGGTGTCATCGGCTCAGGGAGTCGACAACCGCTTTGTTCTGGCCATCATGATGCAGGAGAGCAAGGGTTGCGTGCGTGTGCCAACAACCAACAACGGCGTTGTCAACCCTGGCCTGATGCAGTCGCACAACGGCTCCGGTTCTTGCGCGGGAGTAAGCTCCTGCTCTCGAGACCAGATCTTCCAGATGATCAGGGACGGCGTTGCCGGCACTTCCTCTGGCGACGGTCTCAAGCAGACCCTTGCTACGACGTCATCCCACTACGGCGGCGCTTCGTCCGCCGCCTACTATGCCGCCGCTCGTCTCTACAACAGCGGCTCTGTCGATTATAGCAACTTGGGCAACGCCTTTTCTAGCGTTGCTTGCTACGCTGATGACGTTGCTAACCGTCTTACTGGTTGGACTTTGGCCCTCAGCCTCTGCGTTGTCTAAACAACCAATCTCTTCCGAATGCTTCAACTTTGGAGCGGTCTCTCGCCCCCTGTACATATTATATTTCAATGGATGTACATAACAGTGAATGAGTGGATGTGTATATGAGTGTTGAATAAATAAAATTTATTCGAGTCCTTTTAGTGTTCTCTATGACGATCTCCACGATATGCACGTCTTCTGCTGAAAGCTTTGCTGTCTACAATGATTTGTTAAAGAAAATCTAGTCTGCCATTGCTTCACGGTGTCTCCTGTGCTCCTGTTAATTATGGGAATAGATGAGGGTAATTAAGGTATAGAGGTAATACATTTCAATGACTGCGAGCCTGTTTTTCACCACAGAATATTAGAAGAGTAGGGCCTACAGCCAAGCAAAATGTGAGGGTCTTTGCTAACTCGTCTGCCATGTCTCTTTACCTCTCTACTAAATGAACATTCGGTCTAGCGCAAGATCGTTAGGCAGACTAGCCAGTTCACGCTTGCTCTTGCTAGTGAACTTAGTGTTTCCCATGAAACACCGTTGACTCTGACTCTTTTAGTCCAGTTGGATGCAGCAACTTGCTGCAATAATCCACTTGCTTCAAGCAATCGATGCATAGTCTCATTAGATGCACAGCAGTGCTATTCTGTCTAAAAATAAATCCCAAACTTTGCGTCCTGGAAATCTATGCTGCTCGATCCAGGGCAGTGGCTTTGTGTGGCTCGTCGTGTGGCATGTGGGGTGGCGAGTGGCTAATTAAAAAGGGGCTATTGCACATGTATTCAATATCATACACACCTTCACGTGATACCCCATTGACTTTACCAATATTTAAGCCTTAAATGTGTAATAACCAGATCGCTTCCTTGGTCAAGTAATTCTTGAATATGGATATTGATGTTGGTAAATAACATCTGCCACCTGTGCAGGGTTCCTTTTGAACACTGTCCTTCGTACCTTCCCTACAGGTTCAGAGGTAGGTAAGTTGCCCGGGGCTGCTACAATACCGAATACGGGCTTTATTGTAAACTACACTTCTACACGGTTTGAGGACATCCATAATGACAGCAGCGGTGAATGCAATTAGAAGGTATACAGTGCTGGTGATTTTTAACATATCACTTAAAATGAGGCACGCAAGCAGAAGAGATAGTGCCCGCTTGAAACGTGCAGGCGTTTGGCTCAAGGGCATTAACACGTTCGCCCATGCATCCGGGATTCGATTTGCATTCAATCGATTTTGTAGCATTATGTGCCTGATGATATCCTCTCGAGCCCTAAGGCTGATGCTACTTTAGCAGCTTTTGCGATAGCCCGGGTGTAGCAAAGTAGCTATCGCCCAGTCACGTTTTCAATTTTCAGACAACGAGGGATAGCATGAACTTCTAAAGTATCTGACCTTACTCGACTAAAGTCAGCGTGTGCCTAGAATAGTTTTGCCAGAAATATTAGTAGGCTTGAAGCCAATTCTCCTGCGCGCCGCTCGACAGCTTGCGGCAACACGGCCTTGGTCTGCTCTACAACTACTATGAGGAAGTAGGGTGCGCTGAGAGTCACAGGATTCTAGGCAGTCTTGGGAGAGTTACAAGAGCGGTTTGTTTTAATGCAGAGTAGTAACGGACGGGGTTCTACAAGCACTATCAACATGGAGAAACAAAGTTGACGGAGAAATTGAATCAAATTACCTGCCACCTATGATGAGATAGCTCAGGTAGGTATGCATCATCAAAATTCCATTGTCTGCCACAGGCCCTGTGATGGTCGACATCGAAATTCCAAATGCTCATTCATCCCGCTCCCTTGTTGCTATCACACTCTGACTCCACCAATGCCTTTCTAATATCGCGTAGCTTCATCCCAGCAACCCGGGTTTTTAACAGAATCCTCCTTCAACAACTTCCTACCAAACCGAAAATTCACTGGGGAGCGCTGAACTCGATCTGAATGTGGTCAACCCGGCCTCGAGTCCAAGCTAATTCGAACTGAGCACGAAGCATATTCTCGTCCATGTCTAGGAGGTCGCTTCCATGGCCGTTATCCTTCCACACAAAGTGACAGGCAGTCACAATAGTAGGAACGTTGGCAGGATGGTTCTTGTCATGATGTTTTTGGACCGCAGCGCTCAAGATGTTGCGGAGGGCGGTTTTGCCATTGCTTCCACCATGGATATAGTAATATCCAAAGTCGATTGCATCACAAGCGTTGCAGCCTCTGAGGTGGCATTCCCAATGAACGAAGTGGGCGAGTATGATAGACATAATGCCGGCGGTAGTGGAAAGTAGTGATAGTTGGAAGAGTATGGGCAGTAGTGTGCTGACGGTGTATTACTGGTTGCAGGAAAGTATTGATGTGTTGAGGGGCAGTCGGGGTTGAGGAGATGTTGGACTCGGATGTAGCTTGGTAGGTGAAGTTCTGTTTGTGCGCGAAGCTTGTTCAACGAATGGTTTAATACTGAGGTATCTGGTGCAGCTTCATTGGAGACGAGGACTTGATTGCTTGTTGGTTGCTCTGTAGTTCGAAGCTCGTCTCCTAGGAACCACTCAAGCTTCGGTATCCTGGGTAACGGGTTTCTGAATTATGCCCACTAACAGATGAAGCTACTACCTTGTTAGGTGGAAGGCGCAAGTGCTTGCATGCATTTTACTGCTTAATACGGTTTCTTTATTGTTTACGCAACTGAACAGAGCACTGGAGTTCCTGTTTTTTATATTATGAGTGGTTCTACAGTCCTACAGGGACCCACCGTGTCACGGAACAGAACTGCAGCTCTAACCGCCACACTATCAAAAGATAGAACGTTATCAAGTCGGAGACTTGACCGTCTGCAGTCACCCATATAGTTGGAGCCGTGACACACCGCACAACTTACCATCTATATCATACCTTCGTTACCTTGCAGAAAACGCGTAGTTCTTGTCTCGAGATAGATATATGGGTAGGATGCCCCAATGGAACTGTTATGCATGCTGATTTCCTTTCTTTTAAAACGCGGATTATACCAGACCTTGGCGCGTCTCCTTCTTTACTACGACAACTCGCCCTTTTCGATGCAGCAACTTATCAAAGTAGTACATGGTAATCCCGTTAGATTTTCTAGAAGTCTAAGTTTTAATATTACACTTTTACTGCATGTGGATCGGTTTGTATCATAGCTACCTGGTTTTGACATAACTGTCTTTTTGTCACGAAACTAGACCTGCATCACTTGAGGCGTGGTGGACGAGACTACTCATGCCTATAACGAGCAAACTCTCCACTGGCTTGATGTTCGTATTTCATGGCCGGGTCTTTATTCAATGTCCGATTAAGTCCGATGCATGAGCCGTTCAACTTAATAGAAGTAACGACCTGTCAGGTGACTGGTTACCAGCGACCCTAAGGTGCAGGACTTGTGGGATTCTGTTGTATATATAAGTGACTGAACACCTTGGGTTTAAGAGGCTTAAACATTCATTGATCACTCTATTGAGCTCGAACTACTAGCTATAGACAGGTCTATCCCTTCCTTCCAGGACTATTAACCCTGATATGATCTAAAAGTCGTGCTCTTTATAGATGCAGGTTTACTTAACTTCGAAACCCTTCTTTAACAATGAGATATCTGGCAGAACATACTTGAAGGACACATGTCAAGCCCATGTCACTTACTTGCTGGTAGTACAATGGCATATGAGTGCCTTGTTAGTTGCAACTTATTTTTTCACAAGATTCTGTTAAGGTAGACTTAGCTAAGACCTATAAGATTTTGATATCATTTTGGGACTGTACTTGCAATCTCGGACTTATAGTAATCTGTCAAGACTAAGTACCGGCTACAAAAGCCTACTAATAGCTAAACAGTACTGAATCAGTCAATGAGCCGAGTTAGATTGTGCAGTCTTTGCATTGGTTTAGATCAGATGCCAATTTGAGCGAATGCTACAAATAGCATTCAAACTAAGGCAGGGGCATTGCTAGACGAGCAACCCGATTATATTAGCAAAGACATTTAATACGATGTGATCTTTCAATATGGCATTCGGATATAATGGTACTCCATGCCTTAAGCGGTTCATACTTGATCTCTCCGTAAGCCGCAACATTCATAACGGACAGTGAAGACTTTGTACGTAGTAAGTTGTGGGTCCGTAATTTTAATTGCCTGAGTTTTTAACTTCTACTACGTATGCTTTTTCTCTACGCTAACCGACAGAGTAGTAGTCAGGCCGGTGACATATGGCTTAACGATCCTTCTTGTCCTACTATGCCGACGTCCTTAGTGGGGCGCAGCACTCTCCGTCTGACTCAGGCCGGTCTCCTTTCTTCAGTAGTGTTGTGCACGGTAATTTTACATCAGTGTGAAATATAAAGTATAAGAAGACGATCATGCCAGTTGAGATTATTAAAAACGTTAAAGCCAACATCTAGTTTCTTCTTGCAATGTACATTGTCCTTTGAGCACCCGCCATGTTGGTTAAGCTTCACTACCTATCCGCGCTATGCCCTTGCGCTTTAGCGGTCGGTGCAAAAACTCTCTTTCCTGCGCACAATGTTTTTCAGTTTAACGAAACCGGAACCTGGCTCGAAAATATCGCAGTACGAGCGAACGGAGACCTACTCGCAACTACGCTGAGCCCCACCGCCTCCCTGTACACTTTGAAGAGGCCATATTCCGCGACGCGAGAGTTCTCCCTCCTGCACACTTTTGAGGACGCCACAGGCCTTCTGGGGATTACGGAAACCAGTAACGATAATTTTGCTATTCTCTCGATTCAGCTTGGAAATGGCTCAAGTCCCGCCCCAGGGTCTTCTGCAGTTTGGGGGGTATCCTTCGAGCATGACGCATTCAAAACTCGAAAAATTGCTAGTCTCCCCGACGTTCTAGTGCCAAACGGAATCACTTCGATTCCAGATTCATCTGCAGTTCTCCTCTCTGATAGTACCGGAGGTACCATCACTCGTTGCGATACGCTGACAGGATCATGCGAGATTGTCTTAAATCGCACAGAGACTGCACCAGCACCAGGCAATGTTGAGCCTACAGGGGTAAATGGTATACATTATCGGGATGGGTATATCTACTGGAGCAATTCAAACTTGGTCTCTCTCTTCAGAATACCTGTTGACAAGGAGGGTTATCCTGTAGCCAAAGCAAACCCAGAAATTATAGGGAAAGTGGATGCTTTATTCATAGATGACTTCGCGGAAGACTATGCTGGGAGGTTCTATATTGCTACAGGCACTAACAACACTATTGTGGAACTGCAGCAGGATGGCTCAAGCAAAGTGGTGGCCGGCTCTCTTACGGAGCTCACTGTTGCTGGATCTACGGCTGCAGCGTTTGGGAGGACAGTGAAGGACAGTAGAATACTCTACGTGACGACCAATGGCGCCATCAAGGCACCTGTCAATGGGAAAACGGAACCGGCCAAAATTGTGGCAGTAGACACATCTGGATGTGTATAGTTATCACCCACTTTACTTATACCGGCCACATCACCCACACCGGCCAGTCCAGAGAAATTCACAGCAAACAAGAATTCGGGCACATCACGGCTCTACGTTTGTTTATCTTGGTATTACCGTGTATCCTGTTCCCGCCTGCATAACACATCTGTTGTACGACATGCATATGGCACGGGTAACTACGACAGCTTATTCGAAACATCACCCTTGAAATAAAACGTGTAAATGTCAGTTTGATCCATCTCGTACTCCTGAATCACACCATCCGAGATGCCATAAAGGCGGGCATCAGCCGTCATCGCAACAGTTGAGAACTCAGTTGTCGCAGGGACGCCTTGTAGCTTTAGGCGTTGCGCGCCGACCCATAGATATTCAACAGGGTCGAAATGGTTCCCAAACGCCGTTCCATTCGTGTCGCCGAGACCGACGAGCAGCACATGCCTGCGGTCATCAAATGCCGCCGCCGCCAAAGTCTGGAGAGTCGAGTTTTCAGGTGGCGGCATGCCCGTGATCACTTTGCCTGTATCTCATGTTAGCTCGTGACGATATTTCGGTCTCCAGCACGTACTCTTATCCGTCCAGCTCCAATCATACTGAAAGTCCTGCCATGCTGTCGCCACACGACCAGCATCCTTATAGATGGCCCAAGCATAATCTGTGGCATTTAGGGAGACAGAGTCAGTAAAAGGTTTTAGAGTTTGTACCGACATCAGAGTTATCCCCGATAAAGGATCGATTCGATCAACAGCGATGCTGGGGTCCCAATTAGCTGTTGAGTTTGCGACCATCAGTGCATTGTCCAACTCATAAGTCAAGAAGATCTGTCCGTGGCCGCAAATGGTCTCATTCAGACATCGCCGCCAAGTCGCCGCCAACTGGGAAGTCTCTGCCATCTCAAGGGTATGGTTTGTGTGAGGGCCGAGAATACCCCAGCTCCAATCTGTGAGGTTGGGCGAATGGGTGATAATCTCGACCACGTAATGCCCCGGGCTTGCGAAATAGACGCGTAACTGATTCACATCTGGATTATCAAAATCTGTGGAATCCGACATAGCCACGGCTGCCAGTGGTGACTGGGACCGTATTGGCAATGCACTATCGTCAAAGCAACTGCTGATATTGATCTGGGTCCAGGATTCGACTGTTTTGACATAGGCAAGCAAGGACCCATCGGATCCGTCTTGTGTAAATACAATTTGGTATTCAACATCGTTAACGGTCCAGTTTGCAGCGGCCAAGTTTTGTTTTGTAGCTTGCATACCACCATGTCTATCTCTCAACAGACCGCCAGTCACGCCTGCCACTACCGCAGCCACAACCAGGCCAGCAGCGATCACAGCGGCAATGAACCATCGTCTTTCTACGCCCCAGATTCGCCGAGGCTTGGTCACATGCTCCGCATGATCAATATCATTCTTAGGAGGATGGTCGCCTGGAAGCTCCTCTCGATGGGTTATAGCTTCTGGGTATCCAATTGGAGAAATCAAGCCAGTGCTTCGCCTGTTGCCAGTCGAGCTGCTCTGGCCGAAGGTTGAATCCCGCGACTCTACGTTGGTAATGGTATGATCGACAGAATGCTTATAGTAACCATAATCGACGGCGTTGAAATGACTATAACTCAGTTCTTTCTCAGTCCTGTCATGAGTGACTATCTTCGAGTCTGAAAGGCTTGTCCGATGTGCATTCAAATCCTCACTCGATCCTCTTCGAGCCATGGTTTTTGCAAGTGGATGTGGCTGAGGTCAAGCTCAAGCGGGAGGCCTGTACACACCGTGGGGAATGATGTGAATGTTTTGACAATAATCAGTTTGCATATTTGCGCCGCATATAGATAGAGTAGTGGTCTCGCCTCGGTAGGTGTCGGAGCCGCGAAGAAAGACATCAGCTTGAGTATGGCGGATTGTCATCTGATAAAGCATCTTAAGAGAGGCAGCCAGGCTCGGCCACTGACGCCTGAAGGCGGTCGTAGGCTCTCAGCCACCGTTTCATATCTGCAACTTCGGTGTAAGGCTTCAATAGATAACCTCAGCTCTGTCCATTGGGCGATGGGCTGCCCCTCGTTCATAATGATGTCACAATGCATGCATAGACGGGGATGCGTAACCCAGGGCGATCATTGAAATAGGGAGTGGCTAAACAGTCTATCATAGTCTAATAGAATGGAAGTTGGCAACTTATATAAAAACTCCAAAGCAATCCGTTTGTAGATATGTAGAACTCACTTTAGTTATTTCAAAGGCGCCAGAGACGTGTGTGTTTCCTCTATTCAGAGACAGGAATAAGGGCTGGTAAACAATACAACTAAATTAAGGCCCTTCTAGCCGCTGTGACAGTTTAGCTGCTACATAATGAATCCTACTGCAACCCTTCGGCATCGAAAAGTGCACTTTGTCCAGTTTTGAAGCAACTTGGGAGGGAGAAACAACATATGTTGTATATGTACTACCGATCTCCGCAAAGCCGTAACTGCTGTACCAGGAGGCCGCTAGTGGAAAGAGTTCGAGAAGTTTTGCACGGCAACCATTCATGGCAAGTTCGGATTGTTGTTAAGGGTTAAGGACGGCGCAACAATTTGATATAGGCGCGGTGGTTGTAAAACGTCCTAGGAAAGAAAGACCTCTCAAAGATAGTGAAAGTAAATTGTTCGTAAGCGTATTTCCGATAGTCTTGTTGTGACTATCGCTGTGAAGGTAGACTAAGTTTTTCATTTAAGGCCACTTATAGCGTAGAGGTCTTGGCGTTTAGCGATAGTCCGCTGGACTTGCCCATGCTGAAGCAGGCAGATGAATCCGTTGTTGTAATCGGCCGAGAGACCATTAATGCTGCTGCTTGGCGACACAACGCCCTGGTTAGATGTTGATAAGCTCCCTCTCACGCATGTCAGCCCGGGGCGATCGACACGGAATTTTACGATCCGACAAATAATACTCTACTCAGTTACTGATGACGCCCACTCAGGATGCATCAATCAAGGGGGTTAAATCTACGCGAGGCTCATCGCCGAATTGGATAGTACCTTGCAACAGAAGCCCTCTCGCAATTTGTTAGGGTTAGAGAAATAAGTACATGATCTCCTTGTGAAGGGCTAAGTAACTAGGTCAATGGCTTTGCCTATACAATGAACAGCGTAAGTTGATGATGGCAATGGCGCTATTGTCTTTGGTGTCAGCGACCGACGACATACTGGAACAACATGTTGACGACAAAACGTTCTTGTTATTGTCGACTCCTTTGAAAATAAAGGAAGCACGATGGTATCATTCGGCATCTCTGCACGCCTCATCTTACTGTTCGCATAATCATTGTTGCTGGCCTTGTCCAATAGGAAGGGCATTATGCTTGCCAGTGATAGCAAGATCAAGATCCTTGTACTCCATCTTTCTAATAATAAATTTACTAGAAAGGGCCCATGGATACAGTTGATTAACCCAACACAACACGCTTGGCGTGCTGTGCTAGACTTCTGTGCTATCTAATTATATAAGGGGAGTGGATTTTGTTTGTTTATTCGTGATAGCTTGGATAGCGATGAATTTGCTGAGAATTATCTAGGGAATTAATCAGAGTATATATATTTATTTTCTATTATTATGTGAGAACTTACGTCATGAAGCATTTCGAAGGAAAGGGAAGCCTAATGTAACCAGCTTATCCCATGATATCTTATCGGATGTGTCTATCGCCATCCAGTAAGATCTTAGGGCGTTCCGTACATGTTCCCGAAATTGGGGCGAGAACCCAGCAAATGTGGCGATATTAGAGAACCATTTCTGCCGCCCAGTCTCTTCTTTCAACTCGATACAGGCGACTAAAAGTGGTAAATCGGTGCATCGAACGGGCTGCTTCGTGACGTTGAATG
This sequence comes from Xylaria curta, assembly GCA_022495235.1. NCBI lineage: Eukaryota > Fungi > Ascomycota > Sordariomycetes > Xylariales > Xylariaceae > Xylaria > Xylaria curta. Next base: position 15,990 of record MU376012.1, on the reverse strand, counting down.
TCATCTCAATTTGACTTAAGATGCTCATTGACAACACTTGCGCCGGTCCATCGTTTACGCCGAAAGGGTGCCTCAGACGATGGATTACTAGTAACGCCGCCGCTCGCATGGTCTGGGCCTGGCAAATCATATGAGCCACCTCAACTGCATTGAAGCGAGTATTCAAGTCCTCAGGCACTATGGGCTGCCATTGGCAGCAAGATTTCTCGATAGCGTCGAGTTCTTTCAAATCGATCGAATTGTCCTGGCAATGCGCTACCGCGTGGCCCACCTTACAGATGTCATAGAATAGGGGTAACAAGGTACCGCAAAACCCGACGTGACGATCAGCGTAGGGCTCAGGAGGTGGCCTGAAGCGCAGAGTAGGTATTGCGCAACTGAAAATGCAAGCACGAATCTCCCACAAAATTACGCATGTCAGGAATATTCGTAGCTCGGGCCGGGTCGGATCGCTGACGGTATAGATAGGCTCGATGAGACCCAAAGTTCGCCTGCAGATGGCTTGAATATCGTAGAGTCGCAGTCTTATAGCGAATGTCGAGACAAGCGCGCCGAGCATGAGACAATCGATCATAGTATCAAAATTCTCAACTTGCAGCGATGTCAGCATGGCAATAGCTGAAGAGGCGTGTCGATAACAGGCAGCCAGATGACTTGGATTGGTTGGGTCGCTGTCGATATCGCCCGCCCAGGAGATAGCACACGCCAGAAGTCCATCCAGGAACGTCGCCCTCGAAAGCAGCATTTGTGGAATGACTTGTCTGCGCGCCGTTTCGCCAAAGCTAGTATTCACGGAGAATACGTCTAACACACGACTGTGGAATAAGAATTGCCGGACCACATGCTGCTCGTCCGTCAATAGGTCTCCGAATTCTAAGCCTGGCACGCTCCTTGGAACCGTCGCGACACGGTTACGTTGCATCCGGCGCTCAGCCCAAAGAGTCGATAAGCGTTCATCGTCAGTTTTGTCGCTGCTGATCCTCCGTGCCGACCGGGTCACCGGGGACATTCGCTTTCCCCGTACACCTGGCTTCCGCCCAGGTCTCCCTTTTGGTCTAACGGTTTCACAGGCATGCTGTAGTCGAAGACAGCGCTCGCACTGTTTCACGTTTGGGATCCATTCGCAGCGCTCTTTAACCGCGTGGCATCGGTCACACGCTCGTGGTGGTTGTATGTCGCTACTGTTTATCCAAGACAGCATTCTGTTATTGTCTAGTTCATACACCCGTCTCAACTGTCGGTGATGCTGATTAATACAGCACAGACAGGTAACCTAATAATCCTTGTCTAGTTCTGATTAGCCACCACAGCCACAGCTAGGGTTCTGGCATTGTACCTTGTAGCCATGTGGAAATTTGGGATTCTTAGCAGATGTGCTGTGTAAGCTACCATTTATCAACATGCGTGCTTCTGGTCTGGCGATACCGAGTCAATCCATCTGTGCCTTTGACGCTTCCGCAGAATTCAACAAATCATCCCAGAGCTGAGTATACTACGGGAGAACCATTAACTGTGCTCTAACATTAGGCATTTGAGTATGTACCTCTAGTTTTGGTCTACTTTCAAATAACAGGCTAATGATGTCCACAGTCTATTGGTTCTTAGAATCATTCAAGCACTCATCGACGATACCAGCTACAGCTAGACACTCTTCGTCGCGCATGCGACTAGTGAATATCTGGATTGAGCCTGGAGCTCCTTCTAAAACATCCGGGTTATCTGGACAACTCCAAATTAGCTCACGATATAGGTTTCAGTAGAGTTGCCGGCAGATAACTTACAGGGAGGGGCAGCCTGGCCTGGCTTTACCACGAATGGCAGCTCACTCCTCGCCGCCTTCTGGAAAGGTATCACACATGCCGGATACTATTCCTTCTTGTTAGCCACGGTGCAACGTACATGTGTCAAATTCTTTTCCTTGGCCTTGGAAACTTACGTCGAGAAGATTCAAGAAAGCCGAATAAGCTGGCCAGCAAAATGTATCATGCTCTACTGCCGTGTTCTGCGCCGATGGGGAGATAATCGCATCCAAATGATACTTAGCCCACAACTTCCGCCAGTCCTCAGCGAGTTTCGCGCGCTGACTCTGCAGTAACCCCAGCTTCTGGAGATCATCCATTGCGCTGAGATCCGGTAAAAAGTTCCATTCGATACTTTTTGCCTGCTCAGCCAGCATACTCATCGATGGCAAGGCCGGCTCGCCCCCAGCAGCTATAATTTCTCGAGGGGTATTATTGAGAGACAGAAGCCCGCCGGCAATTTGGTTCGCCTCCGCCACATGACATTCGGCTGCATCTAGCAAGACCACTTCGTGGCCGTGTGACTGCAGAACCTTGACTATTTTCGCGATGGTTTCCTTCACGGGTGGGTGAAGGGGAAACAAGGGGTCCTCAGGGAGGAGTCCCAGGCGCAGACTTTGTCGCGTTGGGACATTAGTGTTTCTCCATGGTACGTCGATTGCTGTTGCGTCGTAGCGAGCTGGCTCGGTATCAATTATAGCTTTCATGAAAAGTTGGAGTGTCTCCACGTCGTGTGCCAACGGGCCAGCAGATGGTACGATAGGTAAGATGCCGTCTTTAAAAGGCATAACTTGTCCCTCATACGCAATCCTGTTTGATGATGGCTTGAACCCGTACGTTCCGCAACACAGTGAAGGAATACGGATAGATCCTGGATTAAGATTGAGTAACATGGCTCTTTAGGCACCTTCCACTTGGTTTACTTACCGGCAAGATCGGTACCGACCCCGAGAACTGATCCACGGAAGGCAACAAGAGCCCCCTCTCCACCACTCGATCCTCCGGCCGTGAGAACTGTAGTAGGTTAAGTATTAGACGACATCGCCCTCGATGAAACCCGTTCTTAAGGCTTCCAAGAAGTGTATAGGAGAAACTTTCCCAAGGGACATGGGGTTCCAGAATACATACCAGTATTCCAGGGGTTCAACACGCGGCCGAATATATTGTTGTCAGATTCTACGCCCTAAGAGGCCGTCAGCGGATATTCATCAAAAGGGAGTACACTACTCAAACATACCACCAGAAGTTGAGATACATTGGTCTTGACGTAAGGGACAGCTCCTAGGCTAAGTAGCATGTCCACTAGTGCCGAATTCTTGCTCGAAGTCGTATCAAGATGAGACACAGCGCCTATAGTGGCCTGTGTACCTTTGACCTGATATGTGTCCTTGAGGCTTACGGGCAAACCATGTAGGGGCCCAGCTAGCTTGCCCTGAAAGCGCAAATCATCGAGGAAACGTGCTCGCTGCTGGGCTTCGTCGAAAAATGTTTCGGTCAAACAATTCGTCTTTTCATCCCGTTAGTAACCCGTAAATAATAGTTGGTATTGTTTACCAGTTAAAGTCGTCGGTGGGGACCTTTTCGGTGGCGCACTTACAAGCTGCTGTGCAATGGCAGCTCGTTTAGAGAAAGCCAGCGTAACCTCAGCAGAAGTGAACCGTCCAGTTGCAAGGCCTTTAAGCAAACTCGACACATTGTACGATTCTGTGATTTCAAGCTCTCTCTGTGTCAAAATGCCAGAACGACGGGGAATATCCAACGTGATGAGGTTGGTCTTAGTTTTAGAAAGCTCTGACTGCCCCTGAAGAGTGTCTAGTAGAGATTCAGTGAGAGTCCATGCTTTCGGTATCGCTTTCTGGCAACTTGAGCGTTTCTCGGCTACTCTGCGTTGCCAATCCTTAGTTGACGTAGATGGAGAAACTTGAGAGGCCATTGCGTTCAAATGATGAAATGAAAGAGAGATACTGATCGAATGATTAAAGCATAAGAGATGTTGGGAATAGAGCTACGTATATATACTCGTTAACTATGATTGTCGTTATCGGGTATTCCAGCAGAGTATTGTTTATACCCAAGGCAGACCTCTGAGCACTAAACTATGAAAACATACTGTACATACATACCCAGTTTGGTAGCAAAAGCTCCTTAGAGCCGCCGGCAATTTTCCGGCCGGGGGTGGGATCCACACTTAGTAATTGGCCGGCGCTTGAGGAAAATATACCGGCCGGCGGTCCGAGACAGCCCACATTGAGCAAGGTAAGAAAGTATTGAAAACCTCCCGGCGGAGTTTCAAGTTTTTGCCTCTCTGTATTCTCCACTGAATCTATTCCACGTGTCATAGCTGTGATATTGAGTCGAACAGCCAAAGTCGTACAAGGCAAATGCAACGTGATTGACATTGAGTCTAATAATATACATAAGGGCCACCACTGCTTGTGAAGATCCAAGATTATAGACATGAAAGCATGATACATATAGGAGGAAACCTAATTACGCCCATAATACCTAGACAATGAATAATGAAAACAACGAGTATCAAACATGTTAATTTTCGATTAACAAATTATTCCGATCTTTCTTTAACAACAAATCGATGTATCATTCTCAAGTACAACGCTATGCAAAATGAAGCAGACGACATAACATGTTGGTATGTGATGTTCGCTTTCCCTTAGCTCTAATTTTTCCCGCGGTTTCGATACTATCGTTTGCTAAAGAATTCCCATTCATCCGTAACAGAAGCAGGAGCCAAGCATTTCAAAGCTTGAGATTTTCCATACAAGCCCGTTTACAATTGTGAATCTGCCACGGTGCCAACGTACGTAGACGTAGTAAACGTTACATGAAAGCGTACACACGTAAGCCTTGGTATCCCATCTTTCGATATTTCTTGAATTTTTCCTCTTTCGTCGCAGTAGTTGATAGGACTAACACTCCTGACAGACTCTCCCACTTGTAGGTCCAAGGAGGGCCGATTCGAAATGTCAATTATCAATAAAGTCCCTATATAATTCGACAAGTTATTACCTTTTTCGGCGAAGGAAAAAGTGGGCAGATAACCTTAGATCTTCCCGCAAAATAAGACATCGGAGATCTCCGGTTGACACCAGAAGGTGAAACTAGCGTACTTGGCACAATGTAACCCCGTGATCATAGTTTAAGCCTCAGAGTTCATTGAGACATCACGAAATACCAATGAAATAGAGCGAGTTGATAAACGTAGGCAGTTGCCTTGCGCCTCTGATTATATATTCCTGTCAGCCGACATAACACAAAATCGACTAGCTGATCTATGTATATGGGTGCCAAGTGAGGTGGCACTGCGATCGAGATAGACTAGCCTGTGTCTCAGCTTACGACGAAGCTGTTAGATTTAAGTCAGGGATCGATTTCAAATCGAACACGAACACTCAACCATCTAAGGAAGAATTTTGTGCTGCTTATCTCATGGCTATCGAAGGATTGTAAGTCACGCCAAGTAACCATAATCTTACCAGAAAGCAAATATACTAGATAGAATAGGACATTATCCTTGTATGGTAGCGTCAGGGTAGAATGTCCAGCACTTCTCAAATCGGATAACTGAATCTGCGCGGCGCGGCAGACATCTTCCGAGCCGATTCGAATATTAGTCCGTTGTGAAGCACATTGGCCTACGCGACATTTACAACTTGACGAACACGACACCAATGGATAGATAGTATGAGCATTATCTAAAATTAAGTACACACATATATACTTATTAACTATTAAATGCTCGCATGAGCAATCGACTTCGTCTAATAATCATATCGGTAGCAAAGGACGTCTCCTTGAAGAGTGTCGATGACTTGTCGGATTGTCACATCGGGTCGAAGGCCACCCATGTATATGACTGTATCCAGGGTTAAGGGGTTGCCATTAATATCCGTGCCATCAATTGAGTTTAATCGGTTAGGGTCCGCATTCTCCCAGATGCGCCAGGCGCGGTCGACGAAAGTGTGATGAAACCAAAAGAAAGGTTCCGCAGGCGAGGCGTACACATCTGCCATGACGCCACCCACACCGTTGTGACCATATCCATGAGGACTAGAAACGAGGTTAGCACGTCAAAATCAACCCATGCTAGAAAAATCTAGTACTTACCCATACTCGAAGCATTTTTCAAAGTTCGCGTAGTCGCTGTTCGATAAGCAGGAGTTCTGGTATGCAGTACTGCACTGAGCAGTGTCTGCGGCGTTGCCCTGCCGGCTCAGACAGTGAGGGCTGTTACCGCTGCCGGGTCCGATATTCACGGTAAGCCCAGCAAATGCGCCATCGGTTACTGTGACATTGGAAGTCAGTCGCGGAACTGCTACACGTGACCTAGTAGTTTCAAACGTAGAGAGCTTTTAGGATATGGGGTTTGCCTTAAAAGCTGGCTTCGGGATACATACCACAGTGGCTGGTGCTGCCCAGAGTACCGAGGTATGGGGCACTGAAGGCGTCCGAGGATGAGAATGCGCCGGCATGCTTGGTCTCGTCGAACCAGAAGAAGGCTCGGTTGAATCCGCACTCCTCACGCAACACTTGCTCAAAAGACCATATAAAGTATCGGTGCCAGGGTAGGAATTTCTGGTTCTGGTGGACATTCGGGGTGTACATCTGATGTAGACGAGCGAAGTCCTCCCATCTGCTCGTGGATGGAGGGAATGCCCCCGAGGGAGGCTTGTTCATCAGACATTTGAAGGCGCTCATGAGAGCTTGCCTGTCCGATGTCGAGTAATTGTCCCACTCGAAGCGAATGTTGGGGTTTGCAGCACATGAGGCAGATGCAGTTGAAGAGACTGCGTCAGTCCTGAATTCTCCCGCATTCTTCGCCAATTCCTCGGGTGTCGCAGAGTCGTTGTAGGTGGCCGGATTCGAGGCCGCTTTGGGAGCATTTGCAAACTCCTTCAAGGCGTCTTCGTAAGACACCAGCTTGTGGTCCATCCCACTAATGGGCAACAGAGGAGCTAGATCCTTTATTAGAGTGCCTACTGCATTCTCTAGGATGTCACCAGCCTTTCTCTCGAGGCCGACGAGCCCATTCTCGACTCCGTTGCTCAGCTTAGGAAGTCCTACGACGAGCGTGGCACCAGAAAGGGCCTGTGAAAGCAACGAGAACCGCATATTGCCCTCTTTTACACGATGTGTAGTTGGTGTTAAGAGGGATGATCACAAGCCGACCTGGTGTATAAACGAGTGACTAGTCGCTGTCAAGGACTAAGAGAGAAGTGCCAAGATCAAGATCTCGAAGCCAAGAGCCAAGGCGCCATTTTGTTCGGGATCGTGACGGCATGGCGGTGTATTTAAGAACGAGGGGGGATGGATAACTCGGCTCATTGTCTGGCGCGATTATCTGGAGCTTACAGGAGAATGCTACGCTAGGAAATTACGAGGATGGAAAGGATTCGTTCGCCCTAAGTGCCAATGTAATTTTAAATCAGCGCTATTGCTGTACGGAGCTGGTAGCGCGCCACGGACCCGATAATAAGGCTAGGGTTATGGACAGGTCCGATTCTAGAATAGCGGATGCGATCTCCCATAATCCCTAGCTATTCACCAATCTTATACAACAATGCTGTGCTCGCAATACGGCGCCCTACATGTAAATGCAGCAAAGATCACGGTGACACGAAAGGGATAATAGTTGCAGTCGGGCTGATATGCATCAATGATATCGAAAAGGGGAAAAAGCACAATCTTAGCAGAATCAGCTGACTAGTCAGGTCCAGATAATAAAGGGTACATGTGGGCCAGAGCCAATCCATGCGATTTCAGGTGTACACGAATCCCTAGACATGGTATCTGCCGTCCTTGGTTAGTACTATGTACATATGTATAGTCGGTATTGTTCTATCTTTTATGTCCATTGGGTACACAATAGCAAAAGAGTAACAAATGTAAGTAGTAAAACACTTAACGCAAACATCACTCATGCAGCGTGGGTATCATAGCCAAGTAGGGCAGCCAACCTTTCCGATGCCATGGAACTCGTATAAAGGTTGCAGGTACACTACCACTACTATATGTATGGTGGCCGGGATTGATTGGATTACTGGCCAGGTCAGATCCCGATGCATGAAGAACTCGTATCCAAATATGGGACTAGCCATATAAGTAAGTACGGTCGGTATACGTATAAATAAGCATTTGTATAAAGTTACTACTCAAAGCAATGCTTATGGAAATAAATAGCCTTTTTTTCGTTGGCGTCAACATGAATTATGGAACAACCTTTTTGTTTTTCTCACCAAACAACTTAGCTTTACTATTAGTTTCACGTTCGGATACGAATTCCGGAACTCACCGATTGTACTAAATCTGCATTACAACTAACGTAACCAGGCAATTGGTAACCGGTCTTCGTGGTGGAGTGTTACCTGTGGATTTCCTCCTGAGACTGTTCGAGTCACTTCGGCTCTAAGTTAGAAATATGGCGCACCTACCCGGGATTAAACATAAATGGAGAGGCGTCCAACAATAGCCTACTCACAGCGGAACGTAATATGAATAGAGAAGCTGGAGCGCCTTAATAACCGTCAGCTTACACCGCGATACGATATGATATGGTACGATCAATGCACGATGGTAGTACTGTCTATAATGAAGCATTGCGTGGCGGCATTCGTTAGACCCGCCGAGATTTCTCTTTCTTTTGGTAGGGATCATCTCACGCGGCGCCCCTGAAAGTCACTAATACGAGACAACTCACTGCCTCATTCGTAGCGAGCTGTGACCCTTGGTCATAATTGGATACTTCTAGGGCTCGGTGTGGAATTTTGCAACGTCACGTAAGTACGCAGTATGGCTCCCTATTTGGCCTCTTGCCCTAGCTTACCCCGCCGTCGGGCCATCGTTGTCCCAGAGGATAACCAAGCTTCTAGCCTAACGCACAAACCCAGCAGCGGATCAGCGCACTGGCAAGTTACCGTGCCAAGGCAAGGCGTGCACTAGTTAGCGTCTTGATACGACAAATCTACAGATAACAAGTTGAAAAGTTCAGCTGCTTTCTTGATGTCATTGAACTAAGTGACGTAGCAGAAGCAGTTTCTATCCGTCGCTTCGGTAAGTAGAACCCCCTCGGAGTTGTCAATTGATCTAGCATACCATGATTTAAGACTCTAAGCATATTTAAGAGCTTAGACCTTATAATTATAACGGTATAAAAAAGGCCCAACCTTACACATAAATGTTTGGTCCAGGTGCTGACACTGCAGCGATGGCTGTCTAAGAACGGGCGATGTCATGGCGCCAGAGATCACATGGAGATATTAAGACAAACGGGCGATTGTGGTCCCATTTTCTCTCCCGTATTGCTCAAGATTCTGAGTAAACCACTAGGAAAGCGCCGAGGCGAACCAATGCCATTCACGAAGGCTATTAGGCGATACATGTCAACGTGCAGAAGTTGTTGGCGAGATGTTATAGCCCAGACGTCATCCTGGACTAGCGATAGCCGGTTGAAGTATGCCGATGCAACTCTACTCAGCATACGCGATGAACGACTACACCGCCTAGATGTGATATAAGCCATGTGACCTTGGGCTAAGGATGCACAAACACTACCTAGTCTGGGGCGCCTCAACGAGTAGTCACCGTTGCGCTAAATCCAGACGTCAGAAGGATTAGAAGAACAAGCTATCTATTGGGCGCCTTCCAATAGTCTGACGTAGACAAAGACACTGCTTTGCACCTGTCCAACACGCATGTTGTCACATTTCCATCCAAATTGTCGCCTATTTAGGAATAACTTAGTTGTCAAATACTTTAAAAACACGTGGTTCAGACTTTAGATCTGAGTGCGACGCACTTGCGTTCTTCGGTTTCCCGCCTACTAGCCCTGTCGACAAACCCTGTCGCGCGTTATTGTTCAGGGATCACACCCACCCCCGCATAGTAGTGTACTTAATGTAGAAGACCCTAAACCTGTTGCTAACGGAATGACGATGACTATGCATGCTAAGAATCTTGGCTTAAAAGGCAACTAAGCTGACTTCAGCCGCCTCAGTGCGAAATCGGCGATTAGCTCTTCCTGTAATCAGGCCTGAGGCACCAACTCAGTCTTCTGCCTTTCCATCGAGCATCTTGCACACCTCAACATCTGCTCATGCAGACTCACATCTATTGCCGCAATGAGACCCCGTTTCAATAGTGACGACAACATTTTGCACATTGTGCTATAAAGCTTCTAGTAATAGTTCCTGGTTGCTCTACTTCAATGTATATTGTCAGCCACTGCAACTGAAGGGCTCGGCTGACTTACCATATATAACCGCGTCAAGAGAATTGCGCATATAGTTGATTTGATCCCATAATCTATGCTACCAACTGTAACTTGACCTACTAGACCTACAGGGAAAGATTTGGTTAGTGTCATTTAGGACCAAGGGCCAAGTGACTCCATGGCCCCCAAGTTTAAGTCAAAATAGAGCAGTCAGAGTTTCGGAGATATGTATATGTTACACTACACATTTCGTTTGGTGAGCTGATGTCCATCACCGTGGCAAGTGATGCCACAACCGACACACTCTTGGCAAAGATCAAAGTTATCCTCGTTACATACAGAGCAGTGAAAATATGCTCCGCGAATGAACATCTCGCAGCCATCGCAATAGACACCGCACCGCTTTTCACGGATAGGCTCCCACTCCGTCCATCCCTTCTCATCGTCCTTGAGGCTCTTATTTAGTTCCTGGGCAGAGAGGGTATTTTCACGTCCCACCCACACAGACAGTCGGTCGGTTGAGCCATCTTCGCGAGGGCGAAGAAAAAATCGAAACTCTTGCAAGACGGATAGGTCCGCTCCTCGCTGGTATAACAGCTCCAACATCTTAGTCCGCTGATAGATAGTTGCTTCAATAGCTGCTGTATGTTGTGTCTCATTATCGCGCTTGTTAACATCAAGGCCGTGATCTAATAGCGCCTTCATAATCTTTTCGCTTCGGCCTCGTGCCGCAATGTGAAGTAGATTTTCATCTTCGTCCGCATGTGCGCCGGCTTTAAGTAGCGCCACCACGCCTGCCTCGTGTTCCCACATCACCGCCTCGCGCAAGACGGAACCATCTGGCCCACCTGCATTTACGTTCGCTCCGTTGTCAATCAGAAGCTCCAGACATTCAGTTTTGCCTTCTCGTGCGAAACAGAGGTGTAATGCGGTATGGCCCTGCGCAGTTGGTGCATTGATATCCGCTCCGCCTTGTATTAGCACGTCAATAATATCCGTGCGTTCTTGTAGCACACTGAAGTGGAGTGGTCGGTGGCCAGCTTGCGGGTATGGAAATATACGATCAGGGTCGGCACCGTATGCCAGTAACAATGCTAACGCGTCGGGGTTTCCTCCAGCGACTGCAACGTGGAGGGCAGTCCACCCGTCTTGCGTCGCGCTGTCAACAGGAATAGAGCTTGTTTCGAGAAGGTTTGAGAGAAATGGGAGCTCATTTGAAGCCGCCGCAAAATGGATAAACGTACTTCCGTCCTCATATCTTAAGCCAGTGATGTCATGTAGTCGAAAAATGCTCTTCGAAGCGGAAACGGCGATGATTTTAGATCCTCGCAGGCCTTCAGACAAAGTCTGATTCTCATGGGTATCGTCGGTATCTTGTCGTCGGTCGAATGGGAGCTTAGCCTCACGTGATAAACTCGATAAACCTGGATCAGGTAAGTTTGTGTCGCAAAGATCTGAAAAGGCAGGATCTGGTTCAGAAGAGAGGGATTGAGGCTTCATAACAGGAGTTGCATCGTAGATGTCTTCTTCGACGGCTATCTCTTTACCCCTTTTCTCCCCCATATTCAATTCTCCTCGAAAGAGCGGAGGCCTTTCGGTAGTGAACTTATTTGAAATACGGTTCATATATAACACTGCATAACCGTTAGATTGGCTGGTATCTTCTTGTAGAGCAAGGCATTGCCAATCGGGTGGGAGACGCCACTCGTGCCTGCTGAGGATCGCCGAGTATCTCAGCGACTCTAGGTAATCTCCAGGTATTACCTGACCTTCTACCAACACTCGTTTCCTCTCTCTCAGCTTCTTTTGTACAATAGATCGCACGATATTGTACATTTTAGCTTTTTTAGTTTGCGGCGTCTCAAGTATTTGGGCTTCGATGGTAGTTGTGGGTATCGAAACCTCGGCAAAAGTTTTTGGCCAGCTACCTATCATGATATTATTGTCTCTTGAGAGAGTCTCCCCGTGAACGGTGCCCTCAGTGGGCACCAGCTGCTCCGGTTCCATGAAATCTTCCAGGTCCAAATCATCATACACTAGGCCGTGGCCTCCCCTTTGTATAAGAAGGTCCCTGATCTTCTCAAGATCTTTTAACCTAGCCTGAGTTTCCAGGAAGCTTCCCTGCGCATATCGATCCGGAACACCAAAACCGGTGAGAGCTGTGCAGATAGAGTCCAGTGCGGTCATGTTTTTGGTTCTTGGGTCAAATTTGTACCTAGACGGGAGATTTTGGTCACTAATATCTACGCCAATGTTCGGGTCAAAGCCGTTGTCAAGCAGTAACTTAATGACTTCAAAATGTCCGTTGAATGCTGCCAAGTTGAGGATGGTTCTATTTCTGTAGGGCTCACTGAGCCCCTTGATGGAAACACCCTCAGCACCTAGTATCATCTTCATTACCTCAACGTCTAATCGTTGATCAACGTGAGCTAAGGGTCTTGGCTTTCCAACGATAGGGTACCAGACAGGTACGTCAAGTGGTCCATATTGGTGGAAACCCCTATGTTCGGGAAGCAAGAGCCATCGGAAGCTTTCAAGCATGTCTATGCTCTTCTCCGATTGCCAACGGGCAAGGAGTCGAAACAAAATAGACCAGCCACTCTCCTCGTCTCTACCCAGCATTCTTTGGAGTTGCTCGGTATCACAATGGCGTGATATGGCATTGACTGCTTTCATGTTCCCTTTCAATAGTTCAACACATATTGGAGTTTCGCCTATCTCGTTGCTGATGGTAACATCTACGCCAGACCGAAGGAGTGCCTCGACATAAGATGTCCCGTTCTCTTTGTCACAAGCTTGGAGAAGGATTGTCCTACCCAGGATATCTTTAGCGGGATCTAAGGCTAGAGTTGGAAACTCCCGTGTTATATACTCAAAGCATTTTATCGAGCCGTAATTCATGCACAGCTTTAGCGCTATTACATTGTTCTCCTTAGAAACCGTGCTTTCATGAGTTTCTATTGGGTTGCTGAGAAGTTGGATCATATCGACCCTACTTTTCTCTAGAAACTCTCTTAGAACTTCGAGGGCAAGTGAGTTGTCATTTTGTAGTATGACAACCAATGGTGATGGTCCTGCAGAGTTCCTAATTGGGTCAGCTTCATACTGGAAAAGAAGCTTTAGTGTGTTTTTGTATGCGGTCAGAAGCCCATCGCCATGTAACACACGCCTTTCTAGTTCAATGGCTTCTGGCTGTGTTATAATCAAGACCTTGGAGAGAAGTTCTGACGTTAAAACGTCTAGTCTTCGCTTCGGTCCTTGGCTGTAAAGACACATGTGTGGACTGTTGTCATATAAGTTTAACAACAGCTCTGTGATATCATTTTGCAAGTAAATACAGCCGAGTACAATGGCTTGGTCAAAATCGATTATGGGCTCCTCATGTTCGATGTGTAAACTAAATATCACTAGCGCAAGCCGGGCCTTTCCTTTTCTAATGGCGGCGGATAGTGGCGATAGCATCTTTGGTGGACTATCCTCAAACATGCCACCACTAGCCATGAAAGATCCGGACTTGCCGGTGAAAGAAAGGCTCCCCCCTATTTGATGCGACTTGGGGGCCATTGCGACAGCTTCGGTATCCGGTAGATTTGAAAGGCCGTGGATCAACCCGGCAACAGATTTGTTCCAGTCGGTGGGAACAGCAGCACCTTCTAAGACTGCCCAGAGATCTTTAGTGAGCCCCATGTCTATCATTTGTTTGAAGCTCGGCGGATCTCTCCGAAATTGTTCATCCATGTATGCGCCGAAGGTTGAAAGTAGGTATGGACCCGAATCTCCCTCGATGTGAACCTTAGATTTCTCAAAAGCCGAGGGCTTTAGGTATATCATCCGTTGTACCATGTTATAATGGGCTGGCCAATGGTCATAAAGAATCTGTGCAGCATAATTAGACTGCGATAGAGCCAGTAACGCCAGGTAACAACGGATTGGGAATAATAGTTTCGTAGGTATGTTATGAAATAAAAGGCTTGCGCAACACATAGCCTCGCAATGTCCTGCAGCAGCTACCGGCTGCATCCTGTTGCCACAATCCTCCCAGTCTGTCGTAGAAGGTGCTTTGATGACTATTTGTATCCTGGCCCAAGAAAGCTTTGATCTGAAGTGTTGGTCTTTAAGATGCGTTGCTCTTCTATAACCGCTTTCTTCTTGACCAATTCCACTGAGAATCTTACCAAGTACCCCACGGATATTGCTAAGATACGCCACTGGGTCAATATTAATAAAAGGTAAGGTATATAAGCGTACTTATTCAACTGTGTTACTTGTTTAAAAAAGTGGAAGAACCTGCTTATATACACAAAATGCTTTTGTGACCTTTATATAGTACACATAGTAATTTTTTAATTTAATATATTTTTAGTACTTTTATTTAAAAAAATATTGCATGTTTTTATAATTTATATTTTTTATAACTATTGTTTAAAGCAGCGATTTGTTTTTATAGCTTTTATATAAGCTGCTTTTATAATTTTTAATATTAAATGGTTATATTAACTTTATATAGCTGCAATAATTAAATTATTAGCTTTTATTAGTTTTATGTTATATTTAAGTATGTTTTATTGTTTGTTTTTGTTAGTTTTATTATTATAAGCAGAATGTTTTTTTTAGTGTAATTTTTTTTTTTGTTATAATAATAAAAAAAATAATAGTTTTAAAAATATTTTATATGTTTTAATAAGTTTTTGCAAAATTATTTAAATATTTTTTTATTTTTAGTTTGTTTTAGTTTTTTTTAAATTAATATTATTTAAAATATATAGCTTATAAGCTTAATTTAATAAGTTTTTAAATTTTTTAATAGCTAAAATATAAAATGTTTTTATATTTAATTATTAAAAATTATTTATAGCTTTAATATTTTTTTAAATTTTTTAAATATATTTTTAAATAATAATTTTATTAAACTATTTATTATTATATTTTTTATATAAATTTATTTTAATTATATTATTTTTTATTTAATTTATTTATAAATAAAATATATTTAAATATTAATATATTTATTTTTATTATATTATATTAAATTTTTTATAAATATAATAAATTTTTAATTATTATTATAAATAATTATA
Source organism: Xylaria curta (assembly GCA_022495235.1). Lineage (NCBI taxonomy): Eukaryota > Fungi > Ascomycota > Sordariomycetes > Xylariales > Xylariaceae > Xylaria > Xylaria curta. The sequence goes on along the minus strand of MU376012.1, from coordinate 886 downwards.
ATTTTAAGCTTTTTTAATATTTTTGTTATATTATTATTATTTTTATAACTTATATTTAATTTGTTATATAATTATAATAATTATATTGTTTTTTTTATTATATTAATTATGTTTTAATATTTAATTTTATATATAAATAATATAATTATTTATTATAGTTTAAATAATTAATTAATTATTTTATTATTAAAATTAAAAATATAACTTAAAGTTAATTTCTATATATTTAAATTTTTTTTTTAGTTTATATTAATTTATTTTATTAATAATTTAAATATGTTTTTTAGTATTAAATAATAATTTTTTATGTTTAATAAATATTTAAAAAATTTTTTAATTATTGTTTTATAAATTAATATAAAGTTTAATACGTATTAATTAATATATAATATAAAAAATGTTATATTTAATTATATATTTATTATTAAATATATTAATAATTTTATTTTAAATTAGTATTTGTATTTATTGTTAATTAAGTAAATATAATTTAGTTTAGCTTTTTATAGCTTTATAGTTATTATTAAAGTATTTACTAGTTTATAGCTTTTTAATCCGTGTTATATAAATATTTTATTAATATATTTTTGTTAATTAAAATAAATAGTTTTATTTAGTTTATTTTAATATATATATATATTTAAATAATATTAATAAAAGTTTAAATTTATTATTTAAAAATGTTTATTTAGTGCTATTTTTATATTTTTAATTTTTATTAAATTTTTGTTTATTATAAATAAGTTATTAATATAAACAGCAATAAAAATTCCAGTTTTAATATTTATAAATATACTACAGTTTACATTAATTAGTTTATAGCTTAATATAGCAAAAAATTTTAATAATGTTTTAAACTAGACTTTAAATGCTTATTTTAAGCTAT
>MU376011.1:0-94895 GCA_022495235.1 Xylaria curta | reverse complement strand
TTTTAAAATTTTAATATTATAATAAAATATTATAAAGTTTTTAATTTTTTTTAATATTTAATTTAAAATATTTATAAATATAATATTTTATATATTATATACTTTTATTTTTAAAAACTTATAAGTTTTTTAATATATTATTAAATTTATTTAACATTTTTTTAAATTAAAAGCTTATTAATTATATATAAGTTTTATTTTTTAATTTTTTATAAAATATTTATAAAAAATAAAAAAAGCGGATATAATAAATATAGCTTTAAAAAAAAGTTTAATTTTATTAAACTATACTTATATATTTTATTTTATTTTTATTTATTAATTAAAAAAAATATAACTTTAATAAAATAAAGCTATTTAAGATTTTTTATTAATATTTATTACTTTTATTATTTTTAAAGCATTAAAATATAGATTAACTAATAATTTTTAGTTTTTTTAAAGCTATAACGCTATTTAATTTAAACTTTAATACAGCAAAGTTTTAAAAAAAAAATAATTGTAGCGTTTTATACTAGTTATAAATAATAAATATAGCAGCTTAAAATATTAATAAAACGTTTTAGCTTTTAATATTTAAAAATATGTTTTTGTTTTTATAATATAATATTAAGCTTAATAAAAAAAAATAGCTTAATAAAATATAAAAAAAACTAAAGCATAAATATATATTTTTTTAAAAACTAATTAATAAAAACAAAAGCTAACTTAAAAACTTAATAAGCTTTAATTATTTTAATATATTATAAATATTTTAAAATAAAAGCTTTATTATTTATTTTAATTAAGTTGCTATAAATTTATTATTTAATAAATATTAGCAATATAATTTTAATAATAAATTATTTAACGCTTTTAATTTTTAAAACCTGTTAAACTAGCTTAAAGGTTTTTTTAATAAAACAAAAACTTTTTTTAAGTTTTTTAACTATAAAGAAAAAAAATTTTTTAATAATAAAAAAAACAATTTAATTAATTAATATAACTATTATAATTATATTAAAGCTATGCTTTAATATTTAAATAATATTAAGCTTATTTTATTTAAATATAAAAACATACATAGTATATATAAAGTTATTATTATGCTAATAAAATATTAAAACAATTTTATTAATAAAACCTTTTAATATATTGTTAATTTTAGTTTAGTTAGCTTTAAGCTAAGTATTAAAATATAAGTTAAAAAGTTTATTAATAGCTTAGTTAGCTTAATTAAACATTAAAACAAGTTTTAAAACTTTATATATAATAATTTATGTGTTAAAATTTAAAAATTATTAATTTAAAAGCTTAAAATTTTTAAACTTAATTAAAATAAATAAAAATTAGTTTTTAATAATAAGTTTATAAAAACAATTATAAAAAAGCTATTAATATAGTTTATTAAAAAAGCTTATAAGTTTGTTTATAAAAAAGTTTGCAAAAGCAGTAAAATATAGCTATATATTTGTAACCTTATTAAATAAGCTTTTATTAACTATTTTTTTAAGCGAATGTTTTAATTTTTTAAAGCTAAGTTTGCTACTTATTATAAATAAAGCGTAGTTTTATTAAGCAATAATATATAAAATTAAAAAAAAATATGTTTAAAGCTTTTTTGCTACTTTTTTATATATATTATGTTTATTAATTTATTAGCATATTAAGTAAATAAAATAAAACAAAGCTTTTAAAATTGCTTGTTAAATAATGTTTTATAAGTGCAGTTTTATTTAAAAAAGGAAATTATTAACTTATTTTATCAGACTTTTTAGTATATGGTTTAGCCTTTTGCCAAATCTACCTACAGTTCCTAAGCCGCTCTAATCTTTTGAACTCCAACTGAACTTGATGATAGTGGCATCGCTTTGATTGGGCTCGTTCCGTATTGCAATCTTTTACACAGCAGATACTCACAATAGAGATGGGTGTATGTTCCACATTTCCCTTATCCGTTTGATTATCGAGCGTGAGTTGAGTGCAAGAATCTATGGATGGAAATGAGTCCTTACTCGATGGGCTCTTCTGAGGTGACGAGAACTCGACTTCGGCTGAATCCTGGGCGTCTTGGTTTTCCTTTGTCTGAGACATTTCTCCTATTGTTATCGAAAGAACGAACATCTCGCTGGAGTAGCGCAAGTATTCAGCGCCAGTGACTTCTATTTGTATTAAATGGCGATCTCCAGCACAAAGAGAAGGTATTATTCAAGCGGCTTTAAAGTTTGCTTCCATAAAGACATTGTTTATAGGACCATGCTTGCTGTTACAAAAAGCGATTTCGGATCTCCCTCACTGACAGTAAAACAATTTACTATCAATATTGAAGTAGAGATAGCGAATACTCTGGCAAAAGGTTGAAACTCGAATAAGGAACTTTTCATTCAACTATTAATCACGATACAAGACTTGACAAGAAAAGAAGTTTTCGATTTTGTTGGATGTAGTAGTATCTATTAGCAAAGACTATAATTGTCTTTGGGTGCTATCAGAAAGATACGTATCCTTTCAACTGTACAGCTAGTCCTAGAACACTACAACAATTTTAGATCATAATCAATAGGAAATTGGGTATAGTTTCGACGTATCAACGTGAGATAGCTCTTAGAATATGTGTGGTTTGTTGGCTAAGTAGCTCACACCAGCTTTCCTACCAACCGCAGCAATGCGACATCGTCCGCTCCAATTCAGCCCAGGACAAGTCACCATCTTCTACGCATTCATCCTGCTCACTGTCAGGCTGGGCTCGCGCCTTGGATTTCTTCCGCTTTGGCCGGGCTAACCCCATGGCTTTCTTCCGCTGCTCGCTTTTATAGTTGTATCCTCGCCAGCGTGCTCTGCAATTTTCGCACCTTAAGTATTCCACGGATGGAACGCCACAATCTAGACAACGCTCATTCCCTTTTTGCCGCTTTTGTTCCTTCTGCTTGTTCAGGTATGATTGAAAATTCTTGTTATTTTTCTCGGCGCACTGTCGGCAAAGGGCTCTATTGCTCTGAACAGGCTGTTTACACCGGATACATAGTCCCTTGCTCCTCAATCTTTCGCTCTTTAACCTAGACACTTTTAACGAAAGCTGGTGGTAATAGCATCGGTCTATAGTTTCAGGTCGCTCAGAGCTGCACCCTTTAACATGGCAGGTATTTCCGGTACCCGATTTAACAGATTGCTCATTAACTCGGTTTTTATGCCTCTCTCGTCTTAATCTTTCAAATTCCCACGAGATATGATGAAAGTCGCAACGTTTGAAAAGCTCAGCTTGTTGAGCGGTATAGCCTGCAACACAGCAAATTCCTCTTGTACGCGGTTTAGGACTTTGAGTCCGATTATCAAGGGTGAGCTCCATGGTACAAGAAGCCATTGATGAAGGTAGTGTTGTAGCCGACGGATTTCTCTGAGGTGAGAAGGATAAATCTCGAGTATCCTGATTTTGATTTTTCTGCGACATCTCGCTTGACTTCGTTGTTTTTGTCCAAAGAATTGTCTCATCTAATGGAAAAACTGCCAGAGTTGGACCTGTGGCTTCTATTTGAACTAAAATGCCTTCCCTAGTATAAAGAGAGTGTGTTTGAGACAATAGTAGACTTGGATCCACAAACCGATTGTTTAGAATAAGGACACAATGATATACACCCCGTACGTAAAAATGACATACTTTCATTGGTAAGATTGAGCTAACGGTCTCTGGGCTGTGGTGAAACGGTCTGCAGGAGCAGACGTCAAATGGTCTAATTGACTAAGTGTAGAAGATACTCTGGAAGATACGGGAAAGATGAAGGGGTAGGTTGTGGCGACCTGGTAAACATTCAAATAAAGAAGACTACCTATGATTCAACCATCGAATACTACGCGGCTCAAGAGAAAGACTTCGACCTGATGAAGCCAGAATCTACAGAATTTTAACATCCCTATATCTGAGTAATTATTCTTGAATGCGCGATTTATCTCTTCCGCTGATTAGAGCTAACTCAGGACACTTAGCAACAATGACTATCCCAACAACGAACAGGTTCGATGATTCATGAAAGAACTACTTAACAGCTGCATCACCTACGATGTGACCAACAAAGAAACAAAACAAAGCCGTTGTCACCACCTGGATACAAAGCTCTACAAATACCAGAACTTCATAGAAAATAATCAAGCAACATATAAATCTGAGAAGGGCATTTGCCTAACTTCCACTCAGTAAGTTCACTCTCTCAACCAGTCAACAACCAACTACTACTCTATCCCAACCCAACTAAACATGTGTCGATACCGTCGATCTATCTACCTGTGTAATCACACACAACTCTCTGCCGAACCCTTCGTCATATGTTCAGCGCAACAAGACTACATCTCCGGAGCAACTAGCCAGCCCTGTGAGATAGCACAAATCCACACCTGCAGCACTATAAGAGTCCGGCAGTTATGTCAACAATGCGATGACAAGAAGGTCGCGCAAGACAGCCGTATCTCAGAGGTTAAGAGCAAAATGGCAGGGCTCCGGCAGCACTTGAACGAGAAATATGACGATTGCATGAAGCATATTGACGAGGCAAGCCCCAAGTCATCGAACGAAGGAGAGGAGAAGGAGGCAATGAGCCCTGAGGAGGCATTTCTGAAGGCGAAAAAGAATGAGAAGCACGCGCATCTTATGATGCTTGGTCCTTAAAGTATTAGACGCGTCTCTCTAGACCTAGCAAAGTGAGGTTCGTGCATTGCTATGAACATGATAGCCACTCGTGATTTTGAATACGCAAAGTCATATTAGGATGATTTCCGTAGTACAATTTCCTTTAGCCACCCCCTTTTCCCGCCTAAGCATGATGTATTGACATGAAATAGCGGCCATAGATGCTTAATTCAATTGTTATACCATACCAGACTACTTTTCACACCATCTCACACATTAGTACTGGCCCTCTAGTGAGAGGGTTCCCGTCTTCGTGATCAGATATTCGTTAATCGCCACGTCTTTGCCAGACTCCTTGCCGTATCCCGAGTCCTTAATGCCGCCGAAAGGCGACTCCGCTGAAGATGAATTTCCTGCAGACACTTTAGCATTACCTCACTAAACCAGGAGTTAAGAAGATTCGTGCATGACTTACCGCTATTCATACCGATCATACCCGCTTCCAAGTTCTCAAACAGGCGCCACATCCGATCGATGTTCTTTGTGAAGCAGTACGACGCGAGACCCATCTAGATAATATCGTGTTAGCAGCCTATATCGACGTCCCGAATTTAATGATGAGAAGAAGAAAAGAAAACAAATTAATTGCCGAAAACTCACGCTCGTATTATTAGCAAGCCTAACAGCCTCCTCCTCATTATCAAACGCAAACAACGCCAAAAGGGGTCCAAACGTCTCCTCCTGCGCAATCTTCATATCCGCCGTAGCATTGGTGACGATAGTAGGCTCAAAGAAGAACCCATTATTCAGGTCTAGACGTTGTCCGCCCGTGAGGATGACGCCGCCCTTGGATTTGGCGTCCTCGACCTGGCTGGCCGTCTTGTCGACGCCCTGCGGCACCGTCAGCGCGCCCATCGTTATTCCTTCCTCTAGTCCGTGTCCGACGCGTAGAGCGCGCGTCTTCTCTACTAGTAGGCTTGCGAACTTTTCGATGATGTCGCGATGGACGTAGACTCTGTTTGCTGTGATGCAGGCTTGGCCTGCGTGTCTGAATTTCAGGGGCATGAGCGCTGTGGGAGTTCGGTCAGTATTTATCTAGTATAACTTATTTCTCCTCTAATGAGAGCGAGTGAACACAACTCACCATCACGAGCCTGTTCCAGATTCGCATCTTCGAAGACTAAGAACGGGCAATTACCGCCCAACTCGAGGGTAAGCTTCTTCAAGCCCTCCGCACAATGCGCCGATAGGATCTTTCCCACGCGAGTCTTCAACCATTAGTAAGAACATTATACATCTTGCAGTCGAAAGACAAAACATACCGAGCCCGTAAACGACACCTTCTTCACAGTAGGATGTTTACACAGCGCCTCGCTGAGGGAAGGCGTATTATGAAGCGTAGTGGGGAGAACATTCAACACGCCCTTGGGGAACCCCGCCTTCTCAGCCAAGTAGGCGAGCGAGAGCGCGGTGAGGGGCGTCTCGGGCGACGGCTTGGCAACCATTGTACAGCCCGCCGCGAACGCCGCGCTCGCCTTCCGCAGGATCATGGCCACGGGGAAGTTCCAGGGGACGAGAGCGGCTACAACGCCGATCGGCTGCTTGATGGTGAAGATGCGGCGTCCGGGAAGAGCCGCCGGGTAGGTCGTGCCTTGGATGCGCTCTGCTTCGCCTGCGAACCATCGCGTGAAGCCTGTCGCATAGTCGATCTCGCCCCGCGCCTCGGCGAGCGGCTTTCCTGTCTCGTGTACTAGGATCCGCGCGAGGTCTTCCTTGTTCTCGCGGATCAGAGCATCCCATTTCGCGAGAAGCTGCGACCGCGCGAGGGGGGTGATTTTCCGGTATGTGGCGAATGCTGCGCCTGCTGCTTGGACCGCGTTATCCACGTCCTCGGCGCTCATGTCCGGGCATGTTGCGAATGGCTTATTGGTGCCCGGATCTTGTATGAGATAAGGGTCAGTACAGGAGCAGTCCAGGATTTATATATCTTGTCAGTTCACGTACCAATGATATCGAATCTCTTCCCCGATTTGGCCTCAATCCATTGTCCGTTGACATAGGCGTCGTTGCGGAACAAGTCCGGATCCTTCAACTTAAGCTAATAGTCTCTATGTTAGTTATACTCACGAGTGGGTTCGTCATGTTAGTTACATCGATTGATGGTTTTCCCATGATGGCTGTCTTATATCGTTACTAAATGTCTATAAGGAAATCGTGAATAATTTTGGAATCGTTCGGTGTGCCGTGATACTTAAATTGAACGTTGATGCTTGATGGACGAAGGGAAAAGAGAAGAGAGACCCCGCCTCCATCTCCGCACTTTCACCACGTCAATGACAATACTTCCCGAACGCACACCAAGGAAACAAGTCGCGTTCTACAACATCGGGACTTTTCAACCGAACAAATCCCCGCCTTACGATATTATCCAATTCAGTTGATACAACTAAAACCTGATCAAGGGGGGCTGCGGGCCGAGCCGATGATTTGAAGTTTAATTGGGTTGCCGTATACCATGTCCTACCCTATCTAGGTAGCGCTAGAATTACATGTTTCTACCGTCACATCTACGTATGTAGTAACCTTTACAGCTGTATCTAACCGAACGTGTACAGACTGAAGAGAGCGGCACACAAACTATGAATGATATTGGTGCCCTCGTCCGACAACGCACAATGTCTCAGCCAGAAAGTTGAGCTCTCCGTCTAGCGCCGTGTTTTTTGTGGGGGGCCGTTGATCCATATCGGAACTGATGTAATGTACAAACACAGCCAAGATGAATCCAAGTTTAGCGACTGAAAAAGGGATGTAGTATCCAGCTGGAAAAAAAGCAAATGATACCCTTTATGTGCCTACGCCATGACCATGATATGATTTCTTGAACGCCAAGTCCTTATGCCGTTGATTTATGTACTGTAATTCCTGTGATAATGATGTAAGGTAAGAAGCCTCTTCACATCTTGGCGCCAGTTGTCGGTACTTTTAGTGTTGTTGTCTGTCTATGCAATTGTGTCAGAGACGCTTTGGATAGGCCGCATGCAGCATCGCCACACGCACTTTCGGGGTCCGTAGCGATATCACGATAACCCTTGAAGCGATTCCACGCTCCTCTGACTAGACCTCCAATTTTTTCTCCGACTGTCACCAGAACAAATCGTACGCGTAAGAACGCTACTTTTAACCAGCCACAAACCTCATGGCTCGCCCACGAGAGCCGAGAGGGAGGGTGGAGGTCATCGTCAAGCTCTGAGTCTAATGCTGGGTCATAGCCTGCTGCTTGCACGATATCATCAAAGAGCCGGCGAATGTCCCCCTACGGTTCCGCCGTGTCTTCGCGTTCCAACTCATAGAAGAGCATATATATCTCTCGCTGCATACCTAGCAGCTCACTCGTCTTCGCCTCCTTTACCTTATCATCACTGATACGCCACCACCGGTTATTGGGCTTCCGACGGCGGTGTCGCACCCCATCCGGCTTCGACGTGAATGCCGACTCTGCTGTGGAAGTAGATGTCTTGGGTTTCCCAAACACACTGTCGCTGCGGCTGTTCTTGGCTGATTGCGATAGCCGAGACATCGTAGACCGAGCTGATGCTGCAACGGACCTCAGGCTGCCAGTGTCGATGTCACGATCTTTTCGAGAAAGCGTAGGGGCAGGTTGGTCAGACGAGCGAGGAATTGTCGCGGACTCTGCTGTGGCTACTGAGGGAGTGGAAACTCTTGACGAAGCTTCAACAGATAATCTCGGTAGCAAGTCAGACGTGGATGCGACCGGACTTGGGGCAGTCGACTTGTGCAAAGGAGTCGCAGATGGGCTTGGTGTGGCAATGGGCGTTGGAATTGCTGATGGTGTGTAGATGCCGGAGGGCTGAAATGCATTTGTCGTCGAGTATGGCAGATTCGTATTCTGCCGTCGGAATGACTCGTAGTGGCCGCTGTGGTGGCTGCCCTTGTGTGTGACAGCGCCGAGTAGTTTGTATTTTTTCTGGGAAAGCAGACCTCCTATGGGCAAGCGTTCAGGAAACGATACTTTAGCCAAGTTTTTCTGTGAAACATGGCTGTCATAAATGGACCTCGACAAATGGATTGCTAGAACTTTGGGGAAATTGGTGAGGCGTGTGTTTTTGGCAATGCGACACGTCGGGGCGTCACGCAGTTCCGGCAGTACAACACCCGGTGGTGGGTTTTCGGGGTCAGTGTCGATCTGCAGTTGGATTTTCTCGATAGACTGCCTTGCTGCCTCCTTGTCGCTCTCAGACTTCAATTGCGCCAGCTGCGCCTCAAGAAGCTTCTTTGCATGCACAAGCCTGCACCGTTCACATCTGTAGTCGTCCACATATTCAGTCTTGAAGAATCCGTCAAGGCAGGTGTTGAGCGAGCTGGATTTGGATTGAGGCACACTCAAAGTTAGTGTGCAGAATGTGCTCTGAATTGGCTTTGTCTTGAACCCGCAAACTTGGCATTCAATCTGGCTTTCATAAGCGCCCTCCATAGGAAACCCCTCTTCCTCTCCGTCATCATTTGCTGGCGGCTCAGCTTGGATTGTTGGCACAATCTCTGCTTGTGGTCTCTCATCGACACCGTCTACGCTGAGGGCTAGGCCCGCTAGACGTTCCTCTATAGCACCCCCATCTAAGGGTGATGGATCGCTCGACAGGCTTCTTATCCTCACGCCTTTGTTCTTAGCCGCCTCTCTTGCCCTGCGCCCCGCATGGTACTCGTCACACAATCTCTCAGCAACAATCTGTAGGAATTCCTGCGCATCTTGCTGCTGCCTACTAATTCTCTGGCGGAATGCTGTCTCCAGCACCTTAACGAACCCCGAGGCCGATATTGTTTTCCGGTATATGGGCCGCTCATTGAGGGCATCGAGGATGCTCTTGAGGCCCTTGGTGACAATGCCTGATTGTAGGCTCTGGTTCTTCCATTCGGGATTGGACTTGCGGGCTGGATCCACCACAATCTCCTCATAAACCCATGCTTCGTCAATATTCCGGCGGTGGACTTCTCGAATAAGGTAGATTCGGAGATCAGTCAGTCCGGCCAGGGCCTGGAGAACCGAATTAATGAAGCAGTCGTTGGCCGGGTTTAACAAGCCAACTACACCCTTTTTCCTTGCCGAGTTGGAGTCGCTATCGATCAGATAGGTGGGCGCAAAGACGTAAACGAGGGTTATGGCAGCTAGAGAGGCGCCGGCGGCATAGGTAGCAATGGTAAGAGGTTTGTCGGGCATGCTCGCTCGGTATCCTGCGGGATCGGTGTTCGAGTAGAGTTTAGAGGTACAGTATAGTTGAGCAAGTCAGGTCGAAGGGACGAGAGGTTGGCTAGAATGGGTCGACAACGAGGATATCGCCTGCGTTCATAGCTGCACGATTTGCTTATTTGCCGACGGACTGTTCGTTGAGGTCACAATTGGTGTTGAGAGAGCAGATGCCAACGGTTGCGATATGCCAAATGCTCAATGCCCAGTGGTAGTGTCTAATGCTGTAGTAATGGCAATAAGAAGATGCAAGACGAAACAAGACATTCACAGATAGCTTGTCATTCGTGTTGGGCAAAGCAGGTAGGAGACAAGCTTTCTTTGGTAATAATATCGAAGTGTCGCATGTAGACAAGTACGGGTAGGCAGGCAGGTAGGCGACTGTTGTATCACGAATTGTGCAACATGTTGATCTTGATGTGATAATGCTGACCGCTGAGCACGACGGAGGTCGGTCTATGAGAGGTAGAGGTAGAAGAAGCTGAAATGATGCCGAACAAAAGGTTGGAGCCTGGATACACAAATACGATGGTTGCGAGACATGCACGTGGTAGTCTGCACTTATCCCGTAAGTACCGACCAAAGTAGACTAGACAGGCAATAGGCAATTCATGTACAATGACTGCTTATGTGGAAGACTGGATATGTATGGTACGTACGGGTGGACGGGGTGAATTTGAAATGCTTGAGTCTGTGTCTGAGTAATGAGGGCTGGTTGACGGTCCCAAAAAGGACCCCGATGCTCCGGGACCAATGCCCCGGACTTCGGGCCACTCGCAAGAAGAAACTGCTTGGTGGAGTTAATGAACTGTGGAGCAATATCTAATGGATAACAGCACTTTAGTGCTACACGTGGAGGTAGGCACATGGCTGTCTACATGGGTCCTCTAATACTGTCAACTTAACTTCTACCAAGATGAAAATTTTGACAATGACATGTCAGCTTTGTAGTACCAAGTCGTGCAAGCTCTTTCTACTGCATTTGCGATTACATATCAGAGTTGCACCGCATTAAGTTTCACCTCGTGGAAATCCACACGATAATTACACGCTCTGTAAGGTACATACCACGTAAGATAGGTAGGTACCAGGCAGGTACTAGTACGTAGTAGACCTAGGTGGTCGTATGCGTGGGAGGGCAATCACCCGTACTTAGCGTCGTAGTGCCTAGGTCGGTACTGTACTATGTAGAGAAAGTTCGGCAACGGGATTCTGACGAATTGCCGATCTAGGAATGACATGCATACAGAGTACAGAGTCTATTATCATATCCATTAACAGATAACTTTAACTGCTGCGATAGATTACAAACATTTATCACCAAAATGTTTCTGCTATTCCGACGGATGAAACATGTAGATCAGCGGGTTTGTCTCACTGAAAAGGAACTCATTATGAGTCGTCATCCAAATCTTTGACATTCGACTTACAGTAAAAGTTCTTGTAGTATGTTCTTGATTGCCAATGCCGCAACTAGAACTGTTCAATAGTTTGCAATGAATTCCGAACATTGTTTGTTATACAAGATGAATTATGGACGCATTGCAAATGCTTAAGTCTTCCTAAAGTAAAGGCAGATATACTATCCAAGGTTCATGGATGCCTTGTCGCAGACACGATAAGGTCCCGTTATCGCTGTGACGGGTCACTATATGCCGCTCAGGGGCTGTAATACTGCTCTCTCTAGCGTCAAACCCGCCGATCTTGGATGGAGGGGCAACAAAAAATAACCCCGCGACGGATACGGATTGACGAATTGTCTATCAACGTGGGAACCACTATTTGCTCTGATTCAATCTCTCTCTACTACGGACCCTTGAGATCGCTGATTCATTTTCTCTCTTTATTTTCCTCTATTTCCATCACATTTTTCTTTTCGCTTTTTGAACGGAACGTACTGGAACAGAGATTACACGAAGTGCCGCAGGAATCGTCTTGTGACGTCACTCTCTTTTATTTTCATTCTCTCATCTATAACATATAGACATATAGACTACCAACACGCGACCGACTGACATTCCGAAGTTGGACTCTAGAGTATATCTGGATATCCCGCGACACGGCAATATGACTGTCTCGGCTCACCCTCTACCAGCTTTGCGCACAAAGCCCAAGGCTATCTTCTTCACCGACTTCGACGGAACAATCACTTTACATGACAGCAATGACTGGATGACGGATAACCTTGGCTTCGGCGTCGAACTCCGGAAGCAGGGAAATCAGGATGTGCTTCTCCGTGGCCGTCCATTCCGTGATGCTTTCCAGGAGATGCTGGACAGTGTCACAACCCCATTCGATCAATGCATTGAACTCCTACTCCAGAATGTCAAGCTGGATCCTGCATTTAAGGAGTTCGCAGCTTGGGTATGTCCTATGTTTTACTCGCGGTTTTTAGCCTTATGACGCTGCCTGTATTTCCTCTCTGATTGACCCCACTAGTGAAGACCTCTTCACGATCACAGAAAACTCCATAAGCTTTGGCGCCGACGATCCTAACTAAATTTGAACAGTGCCGCGAAAATAACGTGCCAATTGTAGTCCTTAGTGGTGGAATGCAACCTGTTATCCGAGCCCTCCTTGCTCACTTGGTTGGTGAGAAAGAGGCCGCCGTAATGCAGATCGTCAGCAACGATGTGAAGGCCCGCCCAGGCAAGAGCATTAATGAGGAGAATGGGTGGGACATTGAATACCACGATGACAGGTAAAGCCATATACCCTCGCCCACCAGTCCCGAGGCGAACTAATATCTGACCAAAAGCTAACCCCAATAATAGTTCATTTGGCCACGATAAGAGCTTAGAGATCCGGCCTTATGCTGCTCTTCCAGACCGTCCCGTGATGTTCTACGCCGGAGACGGTGTTTCTGATCTATCTGCGGCCAAAGAGACAGATCTCCTGTTCGCTAAGGCAGGCCGAGGTACGTTATTCCCTTTACAGTTGAAATTTGCGGCTAAAACTATTCGGTGCAGATCTTGTCACATACTGTGAAAACGAAAAGGTCCCTTTCACCGTATTCCACGATTTCTCAGACATACATAAAATCGTTCAAGACGTCGTTGAAGGGAAGATGAGCGTCCAGCAAGCTGCTACCGGTACGAAATAAACATAGAGGCGGTGCATTATAGCATACGTAGGATGTGGGATATAGATCACGACATAGACGATCAGACAGACTCATTGCACCAGATATTAGAAGGATGCATAGAATTCAATCATAGATTTCCCAGTTTAGCTCTTCAAAGAAGTTGCAAGTTGGAATGGTGATAAAAGACCACCTCGTCATTGGATTTATATTGTTTTTATATAACATTGGACATTTTCAACACCCCTCCCATTCTACCTTAGCGAACCCTTCGCAATCGCAATCAGAAAAGCCTATCTAGTTATTCTCATATCTTTACAGAGATCTTCCATTAAGTCCATCATTAGGTTTCCCGAATAATTCTGTTTACTCTGTTCTCTTCCTAGGAGTCGGAATGGTAAACCAGCAGACCATCATGGCCCCAAACAATCCAATCGCAATCGGGTGGAGGACGAAAGTACCAGCAGCCTGAGCAAGAAGACCCGTAGTGAACGGGGCGACAGCACCACCAGAGCTGCCGAACGCACTGATGACGCCCAATCCACTAACCTGTTCCTGGCGCGAGAGGTTGCGCGTGAACACGGTAGCGGCGCAGGGGTAGACAGGGCCGAGGAGAAGACCGACGACGGCGAGCGAGACAGCCTCACCAATGATGTTGGGCACGAACCACACGAGCAGCTGGAAGACGGCGGCGCCGATCGTGAGGAGGTAGACGAATCGCTTCTCGCCGATGCGCGCGCCGATAGGCGACAGCACGAAGCGTCCGAGCGTAATCCCGCCCCAGAAACCGGACGTGACGTTACCGACGGACGTCGGGTTGCCGTTGCGCGTCGCGATCAGGAACGAGATGACCCAGTTCGAGATGGACACCTCGGCGCCCTGGTACGCGAAGATGAAGGTGGCGCCCAGCAGCACGACGCGCGACTTGAAGGCTCGCAGCATGGCCGATAGCTCGGCGCGGGGCGCCGTGCTCTGTCCGCCGGCTGATACCACGGTCGTTAGGTTCGCGTGGGTGCTGGTAGCTTCGTTCTCGTAGTTCCAGAATGACCATAGGAAGTTCAGCCCGTTCACGGTTCCGAGCGAGAGGGTGAGGAAGTAGTAGCGGTTCCAAGCGTCAGGGCCCAGATGTGATACGATGCTTGTGGCAATTAGAGGACCGATGATGCCGCCTATCCCGTAGGTCCCGTGCATGGTACCTAGGAATATGGTTCCATTCTGTAGATTGGCCGTGAACACCTTCAGGGGACAGAAGTTAGCAGAGGGAGGATCTCTCAGAGTGGAAAATTACATACGTTACCAATAGCGAGGGTTACGGCCGTGCCAAAACCGATGAAGAAGTATCCTACCACAATCACCGGGAAGGGTGCCGCCAGGACAAAAGGGAGGTATCCAAGCACCATCAAGAAGTTCGCAACGCAACCAGTCTTTGCCCGACCCAGGCGTAGGCAGATCGCATCCACGAAAGGAGCCGCGGCGATGAAACCCAATGCATTGCCGATGAAGATGAGCGAGACGACTGCGTATCCGATGTGGTAGTGCCTATTGCCGACTTAGCATGGAGTTGTTGACTTGCGGTTTGGCGACTCACTTCTCTATGTACGGAATCAGGGCACCAGGTGCAGAGTCGGTAAGGCCATTGAGCAGCGTCTGCGCGCAAACGGCAATGAACCGGAACTTGTTCATTGGCGGATCCGTGAGGCTCGGGAGAACCTCGACGACATTGGCCGGCTCTTCGGGTTCGGGCGTGCCGGAGGCGTTTGGGACGCTCGGGGCGCTCATCTCCAAATCCCGCTCTTCGCGGGGTGTGGTTGGCCCGGACGGAGCCGGAGTTGGCGGCACCGACGGCTTGGTGAGATGCCTCAATTCAACGTCCTCATCCCGTTGGGGAACGGCGGGATAGGTCCTGGAGACGGCTCTTTTCGGAGCCTGTGGAAGCGAGTTGGACTCGATCTGGACGAGAGCTTGAAACATCGTCGCCTCCATTTTGGAGAGCCACGGTCTTCAATCGAGGGCACTTATTCAGCTACCTCTGACAGAGGTGAAAGTTTTATTGACTAGTGCTAGCTATAGTTATTGCTAGGTATATATCTTCTAACTAGAGGTAAGAGTGTGAAGAAGAGAAAATGGATGGGAGGAGATGGGCGTGGGAAAGTGTGCGAAGAATTTAACTCAGTCAGCGACACCCCCATGCTCGATGACTTTTGGCCGACCGGAGGAAAGACGGCTATCGTGGTCCGGTACAGCCAAACCTAATATGACACCTCACGATGCCTCCCTACTATAATATTATGGTGGGTGAAACACCCACATATCATTATGCTGAGGCGGTCTAGACTAGACGATGATTTTGTCAGTCCGGCAAGAAACTCGTGCGCCAATAATCATCGTGGATTGGACTGACAGACAGGGCTGAGGCTTCTTGTCAAACACTCCACCATGATAACCGATCATGACGATGTCGGCTGCGCAAGGTTTAAGTTATACCTGTTTTTTCTTTTTGTCATTATTAATACGGCGAGACGAAGGATCTTATCTCCGCCATGTGAGACCCCTCGCGGCCTGCGGAGGACCGGGGAAGCTAACCGCTATACTTTAGCCATGCATTTGGCCATACCGCAGCCCACACTTGAGAGCGGGATGGCGGTCGTTACCACAAAAGGAAATTCCGCCCGATCTTTACTTCATGATCTACCTAGCCCTTTGTCTCTCTACGTGATTAGCACGCGATCTCGCGATGCGGGACCTAGTAAGTAAAACATCATCAATGTCTTAAAGAACTTCAGGAGTCAAATCGACTGGAATTTAACCTTGTGGTTTGGGAATTCCGACTTCGCCAGGCCACGAATTGTTGGCAGCTTGTGTGCTGCAGGCATGTCTCCGCGTGATCCCAAGAGCTCCAATAGCTCCAAGACTTCTAACCCTCCATTAACCGAAGTGGGGTGTGATGAAAATCTTATAGTGAAGATTTTGCACCCGTATATTCTGTATGATTCGTTGATTTTTGCCTGTTCTAGCTTTTTTGGTATAGCTCTCCATATTGGAGGATCCTGCTAAGAGCTCACGATAGCTTGTGTTCCCACACTCCCCGTTTTTCAGCTTTAAATCATTGGAAATACGTAGTAGCCAGCTGTCTTAACGTTGCAATGGAGCAGGCAGCAGCATATTCCCTACCCTAGATAAGGCCGACTTGCATTGGCAAGCTAGGTTGATGGATCGTGAGAGCTTACCTAAGGTATCACACTGCAGGACTGATATCAGGAATTTGCAGCCAAAGAAGGGGAGCACTCGTCTCAGTATTGAACGCTTCACACATCAGCATCTAATCACCTATTTTCTACTTCTACTCAATTCTACAGGTTGAAAGTATAACGGGGAGTGTTTTATTTCGAAAGGTTGCGAAAAGCCCGCCCGGATATATTTAGATATCTTGTGATCTACAAGCTAAAGCTAGCATTCCTAGCTTCTATTGCCACCAAGGACATATCATGATCGAGCTTAAAGAACAATGCTAGTTATCAGCGAGCTTGAAGCAGTTTGAATGTTCCGAGTTGCCACTTGCTCCTTTTTATTAAAAAACAAAACAAAACGTCTCGTCTGGTAAAAAGACTTTAGCTTAACAGAATAGTCAGGTTGTAATGATCGCTTTAGAACTTAGCTATCCTCACTTAGACATCAAGCCTTTTGCCGTTAACGCCTATTATCTTATGACTTTTCGTTCGTAGAAGTCCAAAGCGAACGGGCTGGATCATGGTTATCAGTAGCGTTTAATGTACGTCATTGTGTCTCACTCCGCTATGACTGATCGTATGTACCAGGAGATGTTAGCTCTGCATTGGAACACTCCTTGTGATTGGGACTAATACGCATCTGTTATTGGTATTTACAAGGGGTTTTGTCAAGCTTTCTATCATGTCCGGTATGGACGTTGGCCAGGAGCCGCGATTGGTTGAGGCCTAGCCCTACGGTGGTGCTACGGTAGACCTCTGAAGGCTTAACCCCACTCAGACGGACACTGAAAAGGGCTGAAAAGGAATGACTGAAAGCTGTTTATATATTATACAACTTTGTGTTTATTAGTTAAAGCATACACTTAATGGTGGAGTAAGCATGGTGCACACGCAATTTTGGACTCATGGAGCTCCGATGAGGTGGACGGGCAGATGAACCCTATCTTTTGTTCGAATTGCTTGTGGCGAAGGGTCTGTTCAGCTGGTCGCTGTGGCTTGGCATCTTACTGTATGGTCTCTTTTCGTATTGGTTGCAGCGATCAATTTTGCGGGGTAGATGAATCTATATTTCGCTACTGTAGATCATGCCATTACTGCTATAAGCAACATTTGGGAAGACGACAAACGCCTTCGTCCTAGAGAGAACATTCTTCTAAACTCGTAAGGTCGCTAGATAGAGCTTCACGGGAAATTCGCGTATGTAGGTGTTGCAGATCTATCTTCAAGCGCGGCCGCGTTCCGGGGGAGCCCGCGGGAGGTTCGATTTTACGATAACGGTCAAACGACGGAAATTCTCCTTGAAATATTCCACGTCTTATGTTAGCCGATGGCAACGATCCACCGAATATGCGCCGTCTAAAGGGCGAGATGCGTTTCCCGTGCCAATCAAAGCTGAACCTTATATCTATTGCCTGTGGATGCAGCATACCCGCGGTTGAATATAATTATTGATGGTGCGCATGAGTTGAGGGCCTGCAATAGTACGCAGAAACACAACTTGACTATGTTAGATGCTTTGATTGAGTGATCGCACAATGGCCTCGCTCCTTCAGCACGCGATCCTTTACTTGGCGGCGAGTGCGACCGTCTTCGCGGCGCCTAGCAAGCGAGATGCGTCTGTTTGCACTGAGATCAGACATCGTGTGCCATGGTATGGGCTAGATCATACTGTCACTGCCAGGGTCGCATCTATCGACTAATCCATTCCAGGTACAACTTGACACGAGAAGAAAAAACATCATACATCGCGGCTGACCTCTGCTTGATGAACTCGCCCTCAAAGGGGGTCAACCCTTTAGCTGCAACGCGATGGGATGACTTGCAATGGCCGCACGTGGTCCAAACGGCGACTGTGCATGGAGTTGTAAGGCGAGACCATCTACCGCATTCTGGATACTCCGGTAATAATAAGAAGATAGGGTGCTTTCTTGCCGTTCCATCGGTATTTACTCACTGTCCACGAACGCCTGATCAAAGACGAGTGTGGATATACGGGACGAATGCCGTGAGTAGTCCAGAGATAAATCGCCAATTACGAGGAACATACATTGACCCGGCGTTGATAGATATTGGGATGAGATTCACGATATAAAAGACGTGGCTGCCTCCGACTTTTGGAAAGATGAGTACTTCGGTGGTGATGGTACCGGACCAGATGGCTGCATCGAGACCGGACCTTTCCGCAATCTGACGTTACGTTGGGTCCAAAACGGCACTGTCGAAGACCACTGTCTCTCCCGGGAGTTCAGCACTGCGGAGCTCCAGATGACAAATCAGGACAACATCGACCAGTGTAACGCCATTCAAAACTATACCGACGCTTGGTTGTGCTGGTTTGGCGGGCCTCACGGTAGTGCTAGACCGCACGCCGCTGGTCATGCTGCTGTCGGGGGTGTTGTAAGATGATTCACACCATCTTTCTTTTCTAGTGGTTTCATATACCAGGAAGAGTAAAACAGGAGACGAGATCCCAGTGCTAACATATCCGAATCTTTAGATGGGTGATGCCACCTTGTCGCCTGGAGACCCTGTCTTCTACTTGCATCATGCCTGGCTTGATAAGCTGTGGTGGGAGTGGCAGAAACGCGATCTACCAAAGCGATACACTGATATGGGAGGGCCAAACCTGCCTATTGCTGGCAAGTGCCCCTCCAATCCTCCTTTCCTTCCCATGTTGCAAGAGCATTTCGCAACTATCGCCGGTGACCCTGGTTCCGCGAACGGTCGGTGTCAACGAGTGGCTAATGGCTTGTGTATAGGCTCCGTGCTTGGTGGGCAAGGCCCCGAGTTTGTCGACTACTTCGGTGATAATGGCAATGTGACGACGCTGAACCATAGGCTATATGTGGCGGAGCTATACCCCAACGTCACGATCGCAGATGTCATGGACCTTCACGGAGACGTCGTCTGCTCCGAATATTTTTGAGTGGAGGCTAAGCCGAGGAGTATTGAGCTTGGTAACGGATCAATACGATAACACGTATTCTGTAGTTAAATGTAAGTCACAAGCAAAAAATAAAGCCAGTCGTGTTTATAGCCGATTGATCGTCTAATAGCCAACACTCAAGTTGAGTTTTGAGATGATCATCATTAGGACTGATCCGTGATCGTTTCCCGTACGTGTTTTGAGTGAAAACTGCGCTGTTGTAGGAGAAGAGATTCATAAGGCGGGGCACACTGATGGATCTCTGTCGGCGGATTTCTACAACGTAGATTTGTAGGGAGAATTGGTATGGAATCTTGATGAATAGACCATCATGATAGTCTCTGCGTTAAGACCGATGCAATTACGATTACGATTACAAAGCTTCCACGCTGAATAACGCGACGAGAATTAGAGAATCAAAAAATACCGAAATAGGAAAGATGAGGCGTCTTTATTTGGTCCTTGATTCTAAGTCCGTCTTGCCAAGACGCTAATCGAACCCCATACGAATGGGATCGGGGCTTGAAGGCGGAGAAAAAAGGCGCTTCGGGTTTTATAAACTTAGCGTCTTCGGCGCTAAACAAATGTTAACTCCCATAGGTAGCTTGGAAAGTTAACAGCAATGAGTAATCCACTAACCTCACCCGCCAGATCTATTTTAGCTACAACTTATCGGACAAAATACATGCTTTCAGATCCACAGTGACAAAATGTGAGATCATTGTTATATTCTGCCTCCATGCGCTGATAACGCCAGGAGCTTCATGATGAGAGTATATAAGCTACGAGGTCCGGCCGTGATCTCTTCATGATCGAAGCATCACTACAGCACCGACCATCTACTCCTTTCAACATTGTGAACAGCAATCCCTTTTAAGCAGCGTACAGAAGCTTCAGTGCCAAAATGCCGCCTCCAAAAGGATCTTTCAACCCGATTGAGGGACCAGGTAAGACGTGAAAATGCCCATCTTGGTTATAGTTAGACTGACAGATGTGTAGGTGACTATGACACTACCTCAGTTATTCATAATGACACCTACCCTGCTATCGACTCGGCTAAGGCCGACTTGGCCGGGAAAGCGGTTTTCATCAGCGGCGCGACCAGGGGAATAGGCAAGGGCATCAGTGTCGCTTTCGCGAAGGCAGGGGCTTCGATGATCGCCATAGGCGGAAGGTCAGCTCTTGGGGAGACTGCCCAAGCAATGAGGGTAGCCGCAGCCAGTGTGGGAAAGCCGGAGCCTAAAATCCTCGAATTGAAGCTCGAAGTGACAAATCAGGAGAGCGTTGATAAGGCAGCAGCAGAGATCAAAAAGATATTTGGCCGTATCGACGTCGTGGTCAACAACGCGGGAGTCCTAAGCTCAAGCCCCATAGCAGAATCGGATCCCGAGACGTGGTGGAATACAATGGCTGTCAACGTCAAGGGACCTTATCTTGTGATGCGAGCTCTCGTACCACTCATGCTCGAAACCGACGGCCTGAAGACTTTCGTGACCGTTAGCAGTGTAGGCGCGCACTGCCGCTCGCCTGGACTTAGCGCGTACCAAACCTCAAAGCTGGCTGTGCTGAGGCTCACCGAGTTTCTGGATGCTGATTACAGCGACAAGGGAATCATCGCATTCAGTATACATCCTGGAAATGTGATGACGGACATGGCAGACGGAATCTCAGAAGATCTGGCCCACAGTAAGTCCATCGTCCTGGCAGTTCCTCCTTTAGCGTGGAATACCGCATATACGCTAACAACTAGTTGCAGTTTTCGTCGAAACACCTGAGCTAGCTGCAGATTCGATTGTCTACTTGACGAAGGAAAGGCGAGAATGGCTCGGGGGACGATATGTTAATGTCACTTGGGATCTACCCGAGCTTGTGGGAATGAAAGATGAGATAGTGAAGGGAGGTAAACTGAAGGTCCAATTAGTGCTTTGATGAATTATTGCTCAATTTCGCAGCACGTCATTTCTAAGGGTCTGTGGGACCTTAAATGGAAGCTGATTGAAATTTTCTAAAAATCAAGGCTGAATTAACCTGATACCATTTCTCTTTCCATCCGCCGTGAGGGAACGTTGTTGCGACCGAAGATAAGTAACTTTCGTAGTGTGAAGCACCAGGTAACCAGAACCCAGCAAGTTGGTAACAAGTCAGTCTGCTAATGCTCCACTACGACACTACAGCACGTGACGATCCGGGTATAGCGGCTCTGGCGATGCTGTTCAGGGGTGGATAACGGCATTCATCGTCAGCCAAGGTCCTACCAAGGTCCTACAGAATGACTGAGCTGGGTCCATTCCTTCTCACCCCCTCACGACTCATTGCTTACGTTTACATGCTGGCTTCAAGCAGCGTAGAAATGTTTCCCACTTGATCCAGCAGTACATTCGTGTCCTGTTCCGTCGATCTCAAATTGTTCAATCTAACAATGGCTGATGCTATCACTGCCAGCCTGGCCAAGCTTATCATACCCTGTCAAGATCCGTGAGAGGGAAGTATGATGAAGATTTAGGTCAGGAGATTGATGATTTCACTGTCGCTGGCGGCGGTCACAGCTCTCGACGGACAGAGGTCACAAGTCATCAGCTGAGAATCAGTCATGCGCTGAAGTCATTCTTGGCCGATAATCATATTGTGTCTGAGCGAGACGCCGCTCTGGAATCCGAAGGCTTGAGTCCGGCTTTGGAGGCATTCCTGGATAAACCGCACATTCAAGTCCCGGCAGAGGTGACGGATCGATCGTACCCATTACCTGAGTACTTCATAAGCTCCAGCCACAACACCTACCTCCTTGGACATCAGCTTCAGGGGAGGTCCTCAGCTGCAGCATACGAGTCTGCTTTGCTGACTGGTGCGCGATGTGTTGAGATCGATGCATGGGATAATACCGAAAACAAGGATGAGCCCAAGGTCACACATGGCTATACTCTTGTGTCAAACATACCCTTCCGCGCGGTCTGCAAGGCTATTCGCGATGTGGTCGATAAAGAAGCAGCTGAGGCCGTGGATAAGCAAGGTTACCGCGCGGCGCCTATCATGCTGTCGCTTGAAAACCATTGTGGGCCCTACGGACAGATGCGCTTAGTTGAAATCATGAAAGAGATCTGGGGAGATAGACTGCTGAGCAAAGCCGTCCGCGAGAAGGGTCATAGAGAGCAAGAAAACGAAGATGAGAGGGTATGCCTGCATGAACTTGGTTCGAAGATAGTGCTTATAGTCGAGTATTACTTTCCCAGTGAAGAGGACGACAACGAGGATGACAGCGACGACGACTCTAGTTCCGAAGACGAAGCGGAAAAGCAGGGGCGCGCAGCCTATAAAGAACGAAAGAGGACAGCAGAGAAGAGCGGGATCATTCCAGAATTGGCGGCTCTTGGAGTTTACGCGCAATCTGTAAAGCCAAGGGACAACTCATGGTTTGAGACCACCCTACATGAAGGTCCTCATAATCACCTCATCAACGTCTCTGAGACTGGTCTTCAGTCACTACTGCCCGTTAATAACGAGAGTATCTCCCGTCACAATGCGAAGCATCTCATGCGCGTATTCCCTAAGGGGACTCGCATATCCTCGAAGAACCTTAAGCAGGTTCCCTTTTGGGGAGTCGGGGCGCAGATTTGCGCAATGAACTGGCAGACGTTCGGCGGCAGTATGCAATTGAATGAGGCAATGTTCAGCGGAACAGAAGGTTACGTGCTGAAACCAGCAGCCTTGAGGGCGGGAGGTAATGGACGTTTGAACACTGGACGACGGAAGAAGCTGCGTCTACACGTTGCTGGCGCTTCAGATGTGCCGGTGCCTGAGGATCGAGATCCCAACGACATCAAGCCATATGTTACATGCTCGCTCGTGCATCCCGACGATATTGAAGGCAAGCATCAGAAGCGTAAAACCCCTCACTACAGGCAGCATAAACTTGGGTTTCTACATAAAGGCGAGAATCCACTGCCCAAGGATCCTATTTGGAACGACACGCTGGAGTGGGAGTACGACGACAATGACCTCGTCTTCCTGCGAATATTCATAAAAGACGACATTAGCTTCGCCGAAAATCCCATATATGCCGTCACCGCTGTACGGCTACTTTATGTTGTTCCGGGATGGAGTTTTATTCGCTTGCTCGACTTGAAAGGGCACGAGACGACGTGTTCTCTGTTGGTTAAATTTTCTTTCGAGGATATCTAAAGTTTGGAAAGGTTGGGTGGCGCACCGAGGTTATGTCTCCTATCACCCGCTGCTCATCAATCCTTGTGACCGAAGATGTGAAGCCGGCTCTTCTATATCTGCTTATGTATCTCTGTTATTCATGTATTTATTGGCCAAGCATTGTATTTTAGGAGAACGCTGTTAGAGAGGCGGGAAATATTGCATGTGATTTTCAATATTACAGATCTCGCAATACGCACAGGCCACGTCAGGATCAGAAATAAGCGCCCTCAACTTCAGTCATGATACGCGAGGACACGTCTGCTTCTACCTGACGGGACTTCGGAACGCAGTCCTTATTGTTCTCAATATGAGCATTTTAACTCGCCCTTTTCAAAATGTACGACGACCATTGCCTTCGACCTTTATGACAGGTATATCGCTCATTCCCCGGGTGAATATTATGACACGTCGCGGGGAAAGTGGCAGGGTCTATTCGTTTATTCAACCGCTAGGCAAACAAGCTGGCTCTCGGAGCAGCGTGTGGCTCGTCAAGGAAGAAGGCAAGGGAAATAATGAATTTATAGCTAAAGGGCCGTCCACAAAGGACGACAGATCATTGAAGTGGCCTGCCTTTCAACATGAACTGAAAATGCAGCGTTTATTTAGCGAGGATAAGATGATCCGACCGGTGGTGGACTTTATTCCAAGCGCGGCCGCAGATGAGCCGATGATAGTCTTAAAACCATTCGAGCAGACATTGTGGGATGCTAGAAATGCTCGGCCCATGACGACCTCAGAAATCAAGTGGATCATGGAAGGTGTTCTGCTGGGCATCCAGACAATTCATCAAAGGGGCTTGGTCCATACCGGTTTGTCAATCATGCACCCTCAAGTCTACACAGTCCCTAACTTGCAATGACTAGATATCAAGATGGAAAATGTTGGTGTCACTGGCTTTGACAACGACAAGCCCAATAAGAACATTCGAGAGATAATTGTTCGCATTGCCGACTGTGGCTCGAGTCAGCTCATATCCCACACAGAGTCTCGTCCGTAGCTAATAATTCTTCAGTCAGCGAGCCCGGGAGACGAGAAATCTCATCTCCTACGTACCGGAGCCCAGAGGTCTATTTTGGAAAATCTTGGGATCAGAGCACAGATATCTGGTCATGGGGCATAATCGTAAGCAGTCTATCTGCCTCTGCCAATTACCGTTTATATCCTCTGACCTTATCCCACCTGAATAGCTCGCCCAATTACTCCTAGCACAGGTTGATTTCAAGTCGCCGGGCTTTTATGATGCTATTTCCACGGGACCATTGGAAGACAAGGCTCAAGTCGCCCGAAAAGCTATGGCCACTGACTTTGATTTGTTCTCGATACCACTGTATACCGAGGAGGACTCGATCTCGTTGCTACCTCCCGAGCGACCGGGACCCGACGCCATATATGGGTGGGCCGTTGACATGAGTGAGAAGGGGATCTCAGGCGAGGATATCCAGTTCTTGGTTGATGTCTTGAATCCTCGGCCAGATGTACGGCCGACGGCAGGAGAGATTATGCAGAGTAAATATCTTAAAGTCCTACCTGAACGGAAATGAGGAGTGACAAATAAGAGGTCAGTTTTGGCTTCATGCGTAGGACCCAGACACAGCTTGTCATAACGCGAAGTAGTCGAATAGAGGATAGGAGCTAGATGAATCAGCTGATGACCGATTTTTTCTCGCGTCCGCAAATGCGCACCAAACAATTTCCGACTATTATTGTATCACAACTAACTGACTATCGTTCTCATGTTTGGCAGTCGTCAATAGCGGAATAATGTGAGCCGGACACTAGTCATGCCTAGAGCAGCGTCGCGCATGAATCGGAGCGGGGTGAACTGGAGCTGAACCACATCCAAGTATACAGATCGGAGCAGAGTGCGCCGGTTACCACGCTCATCGACCCAAGCAGTCTTGTTACCCATTATAGGGTGCGAGATCCGTCACCGGATCGTATGATATTTATACCATGTAGATGAGCACATCAATTCCAAAGTACTACTTTTAGATCAGTATCAACAATTTCAAGACCCAGCCCCATCGATCTTTTCGCCATGGAGAATCCATCAGTGTTCCTTAACGGTCCACACAGCGCGTCTATTGAAGACAGGCCCATTCCAACCCTCGGAGGGACAACTGATATAATCATTCGCATCGCTTATGTCGGCGTGTGCGGAAGCGATGTACGTACATCCGAAGCTCTGCGCTAAAAAATCAACTGTCCTGACATTCGCCTCAAGGTCCACTTCTGGCACAATGGCGGCCACTTATCGCGGGCCCATGATCCATTAGTCATGGGCCACGAAGCAGCCGGAACCGTGCATGCAGTCGGGGCCGGCGTTACACACCTAGCTCCCGGCGACCAGGTGGCGCTTGAGCCCGGTATCCCCTGTCGGAAGTGTAAGGACTGCAAGGCCGGCTCGTACAATATCTGCCGTAAGATGGTCTTTGCTGCTTCTCCGCCTTATCCTGGGACACTCACGAAATTCTATGCGACATCAGCGGACTTTTGCTATAAGATACCTGACAGCATGTCGCTGCAGGAAGCAGTGCTCATCGAACCATTAGCTGTCGGCGTACACGGCGTGAAGTTAGCAGGAGTTCATTTTGGACATAAGGTCGTTGTGTTTGGTGCTGGCACTGTTGGCCTTTTCTGTGCCGCTGTGGCTAGACACTTTGGCGCCGCGCTTGTCTTGTCTGTAGACATCTTGGAGAACAAGCTAGCCTTTGCGAGGACTGTTATAGGGACGGATATAGGAAGAACGGACATGCCTGACTCATCGCTCACGCCAGAGCAGAATGCGCGCCGATTTGTTGAGACTCATGGCCTGGGAGACGGCGCCGACGTAGTCATTGATGCCTCAGGTGCAGAGGCGTCTATCAACACGGGAATACATATGTTGCGCTCTGGAGGTGTATATGTCCAAGTTGGTATGGGCAGACGAAATGTCCAGTTCCCTATATCTGAGATTTGCGATCGGGAAATTGTTGTCAAGGGCTCGTTCCGATATGGTCCCGGCGATTATGAGACCGCATTGAGTCTAGTTGCGAAGGGCTTCATCAGCTTGAAACCTTTCATCACGAATGTTTTCCCTTTCGAGAAAGCGACTGATGCTTGGGAGGCTACGGCTCGCGGCGACGGGATTAAGAATATCATTGAGGCGCCGAGGGATTGAAAATAGCGTCTATGTAGACTATGAAACCGTAGACTCTGACGTAAAATATAAAACCAAGTTCATTGATAACAACACTAGAAATGGCGTCTACGACCCGGTGTCGTCATGTTGGAGGTCCGCGTACCTATTGATAGAAAGACAATAAGCTCCTAAGATCTGGTTGGGTGGTTGAATACATCAAGCCTTTTACCGGGTGCGAGCAAAGGTATCTTGTTGGTCGAACGCGTGTTATCGGATCCCCGGCAGATTTCAACTACATAGTTGCTGTACATCGCTTAGATACTGCATACAGAGCGTTTGATTTTATAAATCTGACAATCACTCAAGTATAGATACAGATTGTACGCTTTTGAATCTAAAAAGACGGCCCAGCATCGTGTACGTCTTGCTGTTTGATATCTTGACTACTTGGACTATTAATCGCCGAAAGATGCAACTAAACGCCATCACAGCGTTCGCGCTTCTCGCGCGAAGCGTTAGCGCCGTCGCCGTCCTACGCTTCGGATGCTCACAGATCGTTGTCGAGCGTCTTGACCCGTGAGTGCCCACGATTCTAGACCTACGCGCAGAGGTTCAATAATATTATCAGACTCGTGAACCCAGACGTCAGCCCCTCGCCACATGTACACCAGGTATTAATGAAGCATTCCTTTTTTTATGACTAGAACTAACTGGCTTGAGCACAGATTATTGGAGGTGTAAGAGCTAGTCACCCTGCCCTGGCTGCTTAAATATTGATCTCAAGACAGAATGCCTTCGCGGCGTCAATCCCGAATACCGATGTCTCGGAGATCGCGAATTGCACAAGTTGCACATTTTCTGAAGACAGGAGCAATTACTGGACGGCGAACATGGTGAGCGAAGACGCCTTGTGGAATACTATGGCTTGTCAATATCACTGACTCCCGATCTAGTAAGCGATTGCGACGGCATATTGTCAAAAGGTCAGACACAAGCGAGCTCACATAGGTCAGGTACTTCAAGGCCCGAAACGGAACATACAAGCGCGTAGGCCAAATGGCGAATCGTTTCCTAGACGGCGAGAAAGGCGGCATGACGGTGTACTACACCTCTCCATACGACGGGTCAAAAGTGACAGCCTTCAAGCCCGTACGTCACATCAGCCCTCCCTATCTTTCCGACTCTTACATAGTATTAGGGTTTCCGCATGCTCGCCGGCCACCAAGAGCAACGAGAGCCAGGCGGCGTGACGAAGTGGAACGCGATTTGCTTCCGGTGCTTCAACAAGGTGAACTTTGGGGGTGATAACCTCGCCCCTTGCTCAGATAGCACGGTCGACTCGGTGACGCTGCCCGATAAATTCTGTCCGGGAGGAATCCGCACGACGATTCGATTTCCGACGTGAGTGTTTATCTAGCACTTTGAAGGTACTTATCATGGTACTGACGCGGCGCTAATGCTCTTAGATGTTGGGACGGAACGAATCTCGATAGTCCTGATCACATGAGCCACGTATCGTACCCGGCATCAGGGACCTTCGAGAACAGCGGGCCCTGCCCAGCCACTCATCCCGTAAAGCTCCCTCAGCTAATGTTCGAGGTAATATGGGACACGGCGCCTTTCAATGACAAGTCCCTGTGGCCCGAGGACGGCTCGCAGCCTTTCGTCTTCAGCCAGGGCGATAAGTAAGCCATCAAGTGACTTCCGAACGCATCCAACGCTTCGCTTACAGTCTTTCCATCTAGTTTGGGCTATGGCCAGCACGGAGACTACGTTTTCGGCTGGGAAGGACAGTCTCTTCAGAATGCCATGGATGCCAGTTGCTTTGGGGCGACTTGTAGTGCCCTCAAGACGCAGACTTTCGCTGCTGCTAACCAGTGTGGCGTCCAGAACACAGTCGGCGAGGATGTAGAAGGCTGTAAGTTGCTTGCTACATTTCTAATAATGTTTAGTGATCGATGTTGACGTTATGATAGGGTTGTCTGAGCTCCCGGGTATGTCTATGTAAAGGGGTTCACCGACTACGCGAACCTACCAGTACGCCTAGATTTGGAATTCGCGAGCTGCTAGCCTCCGTATCTTTAGATAGCTTGGAAATAGCAATTTGGATACTGCATAAGTAGGCTTGCTTGTGCGAAAGGTTTTGCTGTAGGCTGTCTAATTGTAATGGTTCCAGTAGTCCGCACACATGTACTCCTCGTTCAACATAATCGCATAGTTGTTCTGAGAATACAGTGAAATGTTCAAGTGCCGATGCTCCCTCTATATTTGCTTTTGGGTATCTCATATGGTACAGGTGTAGTACAGGTGATATACATTTTTTACGGCTCTGCTTCCAACTTCTGTGGTATCAAGCCCTCCGCCATATTGATGGCACCCTCCATATCGTTCTTATTGAAGAGGAAAAGTCCCTGGATTGCAGCGGTGCTAGTCCGGACTGGGGGTGTCCCCTCTGCAGGCTCACGGAAAAGTCCTAGCTCGTCGAGGCGAGCCAGGAATCGTTCTCTGTTGACGCCGTCGGGATCGACGTCTCCGTAGAATCGATCCCACATCTGAGCGGCTTGATATCGAGTAGCCTCACCGATGCGGACCATCATGTCGACTCTTCCAGGCCTTATTAGAGCAGGGTCAAGCAACTCGATGTGGTTAGTGGTCAGGAATGCGATTCTCTCCTCGCCAGCTGATAGACCATCTAGGGCATTCAAAAGCCCAGAGAATGTCACAGTTCCGCCGCTGTAGCCATCGGAATCACGCCTCCGCCGATTCACAAATGCAGAGTCAGCATCCTCTAATAGTACAATAGAGCGTTCCGGAAGCTTGGTAAGGAGAAAGGCGAGCTTATCATCAGTCACGCCGATCTCGCTCAGATTTATCATGGCGACGCTATAATCCAATTCGCCGGCGAGCGCTTGGATGAAGGAGCTCTTGCCACTGCCTGGGGGTCCATAGAGAAGGTAACCTCGGCGATAGGGAATACCGCGATCGACATACCACTGGCGACGAGCCAGAAAGTCTTTCGCATCGTTCACGATGTTTTCTTTTACCCCCTCATCTAAGACAACACTGGCCAGAGGACGCTTCCTGCGCGGTACGCCGAGCGGCACCCAGTCGAAGTTCCTCACCGAGTATACGACCGTCTTTCCCTCATTAGCCTGCAGCGCAAGCGCTCGTGCTTCGGTGAAGACATCCTCGAAGATATGGCGGTGCGCATAGAGAGTAGTCAGCTCCAGCGTCTCGTGCGGCTCGCCCGTATTCGTCTTGGCCGTGGCCTGCTTTTCTCTATTGACGGCGATGTACGCATGCTTGTACTTGACGATATGGCGACCGTAGCCGGGCTGCAGGAAGAAGCTGGCCTGCGTTGGTCCGTTCGGGGTGGTGCTCGTTGTTGT
The DNA here is from genome assembly GCA_022495235.1 of Xylaria curta. Lineage (NCBI taxonomy): Eukaryota > Fungi > Ascomycota > Sordariomycetes > Xylariales > Xylariaceae > Xylaria > Xylaria curta. Next base: position 65,093 of record MU376011.1, on the reverse strand, counting down.
CGTCACAGACAGCTTGTTGATGCGCGTGAGGCGTTTAGCGAGGAAGGATGTTTGTGGACGAGGCTCGGACAGCCAGGCCAGCACCCAGGGATATGCCGGGTCCTGTCTACTGATCTCGACGTTGACCAGCAGACGTCGTCTCATTAAGCCAGCCGTGGTGAGTGCGCCGCGCCGCGCAAACGCCAGTATAGCGCCCAATGACGCGAGGCCGAAGCCTCCGGCAAACACGGGATTTTCTAGGAGGCCATTAATGTTCAGTAGAGGTCCCGCCGCCGACTGTACCGGCTCTGACATGGCGATTCGCAGGATGAATGCGTGGGCATTGGCTTCCGAAGTTTCATTTTGGGAGATTTGTAGCTGATTTCAGGTTAGCGTCAATCTAAATCTGTTAGATGCACCTTTTTCCCTATTCGATTATTCATCTATCCCTTCTGCACATATTGAACATTCAACTAAACAGTATTCTCCTATTGTCTGAATTGTTGCGTCTTCGACCCAACTGCCTTGTGATTCACAGTGATTTAACCCATATCACCTATTACATGTCTCCTAGAAGGTTACTCACTTTTCTTTTGAAATACTTGATGGCGGGAGAATTAATAATAAGCGATCCGCGCAACGTAGAGACGTGTTCACCGATGAATAATCATAAAATACTACCAGCCGAGGCCGGATGGGGAATATCTACAAACATGCACAATGTCCAAGAAACTAAAGTCTGGATAGCCAATAGCGTTTCAATCTGGTGATGATGTTCATAGTATTCATCTAATTCTGTTCAGATTATCCGTGCTAGGACAAAAATTGCGCCATGAGCTTGGATGATTTATCATTAATACTTGAGCTTTATGTACGTAAGACAGAAGTGTAGCATATATAAAGGAAAATACACATACCTACATTCTTACCCCACTACCTACTAATAGGTTATCTGCATCACCAAGCCCATAACAAAGTATAACAGCCGGGAATTGGAAGCATTTGTTAGGGTAGCCCTCCGCGTCGAACAATGGAGGAGGGTATGAAACAAGAAATATCAGATTCAGATGATGCTGCCCAGCCGGGGGATACCACGGTCGAAAAGACGAACGACGTAGTGTCGACGGAGTTGAACTGGAATGATGACCCCGAAAACCCGTACAACTGGCCGAAATGGAGGAAGAACGCCCAACTCGCAACGACTGCCATTATTGCGTTTACCGGGTAAGCAAATCCTGATCGGATCTCTAGGTTGTCTTATCATTGTTAACATAGATTAATTCGATAGGTCTCTCGGGTCGTCTATTATCAGTCCGGCACATCAACAACTGATCGATGAGTTTGGGGTTTCCAGTACAGTAGCCTTCTTACCCCTGACAACATAGTGAGTATACCTTTAGCCTCTTTAGATATTTACAAGACAGGTATCAAAGCGACGGCAACTAACTTCGAGTGCGTAGCGTACTGGGACTAGCCCTGGGACCTGTCGTTGGAGGACCACTGTCTGAGACAGCCGGCCGAAAACCGATCTATATCGGATCCGCAGCTATCGGCGGTCTTTTCACTCTCGGAGCTGGTTTCACCACATCCTTTGCGGGTTTCGCTGTCTTGCGGTTCTTTGCTGGCTTTGCCTTCGGCCCCGGTTTGTCTATTGCTAGTGGATTTCTTGCCGAGACGTAGTAAGTATCCTCGAGGCTACTACTTCTTCTTTCTCCTTCTTGGTGATGTTTCTGCTTCAATGTGACCGAACCTATACGATCCTAAACCATTAATGATTAGTCCAATATTTATCAACAGTGGCAAGTTTCTAACAGAACAATGTGTATAGCACTCCGGCGGAAAGAGGCACACCTTCACTTTTGTTTATTCTAACTCCGTTTCTGGGCCCTGGCCTTGGGTAAGTCAAGCATATCTGCAATCTGGCGCATCATCCAATGAAGCTAACTGGATCCAATCATAGCCCCGTTATCGGCGTCTTCCTCGTAGATCGCAAGGGTTGGCGATGGACCCAATACACGCTCGTGTTCTTTTCTGTCTTTGGTTTGATATGGGCCATACTCGGAAGCGAATCCTACCACTCCATCATCCAAAGGCGCCAAATGAAGAAACGGGGCCTGGAGCCGCCAGAAAGAATTCCGTTCAGCGTTACATTGCGGCAGTTCTTGACCGTTGGGCTCCTTCGGCCACTTCACATGATGTTCACGGAGCCTATCGTGGGCGCTTTGTGTCTATACCTGGCTTTCATTTTCGGCGTGCTCTTCAATTTCTTCGGCGCCTTTTTCTTTGTCTTCCAAACGGTCTATCACTATACCCTGGTGCAGTCCGGGCTGGTGTTCTTAGCTATTGCATTCGGTTGCGTGGTCGGCGCCATCATCATCAGGCTTTCTGAAGAGCTATTTTACAAACCTCAGATCCGTCGGTTTCCGCCTCACAAGGTACCGCCCGAGTATAGGCTGCTTCCAGCATTGATGGGTAGTGTCGCCCTGCCTATTAGCATCTTCATTTTCGCATGGACTACTCGGCCGAGCATCTCGCCAGCTGTGCCCATCCTGGCAATTGCGATCTTTGGTGCGGGAAATATCTGTCTATTCGTCAGCGGTCTCCAGTACACGGGCGACATCTATCACCGAACGAATATTGCCAGTGCTGTTAGCGCCAACAATCTCGCTCGTTACGGATTGGCCGCGGTGTTTCCCTTGTTTTCTCTCCCGCGTAAGCAACTGGTCCTACCCACCAACTTCTTGAGGCTGAGCTAATGCATTTACTTAGTATACCAAAATCTTGGAGTGGGTTGGGCTTCCAGTCTACTAGGGTTTATTTCCATCGTTCTGCTTCCTTTACCATGGCTACTGTTCAAATTCGGAAGGGTCATCACAAGCAAGTCGAAGTATCAAATGGCGTCCTACTGAAAGGGTCGCTGATACTGCCTTTCACATGTTTCGCGTTAGATTAAATACCGTGTTGAGTGGAGTCCTCTTATGCATTTAATGGTGTTGGTAAACAACTATGGTAAACAATTATAGATTAATCAGCCAGGATACTGATATAGAATTTAATTGGAGTCTTTTAGGGAACTATTCACTTGCTTCCCTCAATTTGGTGTCCCTTACTGGTAATAAGGGTGTATTAAATGTTGAAGCGTATGAGTCCTTGTTGCTCAAACCCTTTACGCGTACTTCAGCCTTGCATAATAGATTCATTCTATAACGGCTGCCCAGAACAACATTACCGACAACTTCTCATGATTAAATTTGCTTCCGTATTATTGCTTCCATATTAAACTGTGTGCTGAGGATGAATTCACTCTTATTCCCTACAACTGTCCATGCCGTCACATGCTAAGCAAACACAACAATACCTATATAAAAATAGACACCTTGAGTAACACGCGTCTGGATTTATGCAACCATACGTCCCTTTGACCCCGCTAGCTGTTCCAAGGGAAACCACAAAGCGCTTGTGTCGAAACGACCCTGTCCCTGGCTCTCTCTATCACTTAAAAATCAGTTTCGCATACACTCACCTCCATATTTCTGACTCTGCGTTTTTCAACTTCGACTGGAGTATCTGTCAATACATCGTTGCTCATTCACGCAGGACTGAAGTCAACATTCGAGTCTTAAAGCTACCACAAACCAAGAACTGAAGCACAGCAAGAGAGTCTAGGTAAGCTATTTCCAGGCTCTTCAAAAGTTTCCAGACAGTCCCCCACCTAGTTTTTTTATTATACTTACTCGCTGTTTCTTCCATCGGTACCATGTCTTATTGTTACTTAGCTATTCGCAAATATGTCTGCCGTCATAGCGCCGCGAGTTATCAGAGTGCCTCCCCAAGGACTGGACCAAAGCCCACGCATATATGTCCAAAAGCAACATAACTTTATCAGTAACATCAATGAGAAGCGGGCCGGCACAAGGGAAGCACCTACGTTTCATCAACAACCCAGAGTCGCAGCTGCGATAAAGCAGCCAAGCTTGAACCAACATATCCGCCATGGACCCGCGAACACACACATCAGCTACGACGAGTCGATACAAGAGCGCAGAATAAGAGAAGCGAAAGAAGCTGGGGAAAGAATACTACGCGCATCCCGCCTGCTGCGACAAGTCACAGCCATAGGCCCGACAGGCGGGTACTCGCCTCTGGCGAGGAAACTCCTTGCGGCAAGTCAGACCAAGAAGCAGCCTGCAGTACCATTTCAGATGCCAATGCCAATGGCACGTCCACGTTCAGGACCCACAAGCGCCCCCCGCGATATATTCCAAGCTTGCGGCTGGATCCGAGACAGTGGAAACGGGGCGGGTCTTCCGCCAGTGAGACCCGGACGCGATCACGTCGCGAGGAAACCCGACATTCCTAATCTCTCGAAGAGCCCTGAGATTGCTGCTTTTACCGGCAAAAGGCCCATGAGCTTTGTTGGTGCTAGCATGCCAACTTCTAATACAATGCCCGCTGCTCCGGTTCAGCGAAAGCGCAAGAGATACATCGAGGATTATCCGATACAGGAAATGCCACCGCCTGCAAAGAGACGATGAGTGATTCCTTTGCTTCTGTTTCAGGGTGGAGTTTGGTGGAACGGGCGATTAGTCTCGCGACTAGATTGCGCGACAACATGAAGAACGTGTAACTGTGAAGTTGGATAGCGTAACTAGTTGGCCAATCAGGAGACGGGTGGCGTTAATAGGGAATAGGGATCTGGGGAAAAGAAAGACGATTGTACAAAGTAGCTTGGGTTTCATGATCACACAAACTGTAACCGTGTTAGTCCCTTGATACTTGATGATCTCCCTGTGATTTTTTTCTCCAATAAATTTGCCACCCTCGCGAACTGCCCTAGTCATGTCTGCTCTCGGATCTTTGTTTATTTACCGCCAAACATGGTCGATAAACAGACTTATCAGGTATAGCAACTAGGGAACTGTAAGGAAACTTCGTGTTTCTAGAGATCTTAAATCTCCTTTCTTCCTCTTCTACTTCTCCTTTCTACTTATCCTCCACCATCCATTTAATAAATTCATTTCATTGCATTGTTCATCATGTCCCCATCCGCGTCTGACGCACATATCATTCGCCTCACCGAGGAATTTAATCGCAAGCTTGCTGAAAAGGACACACACATTGCTCACCTAATTGAGAAATTCGATCGCAGGCTTGATCAAAAGTTTAGCATCTTCAAAGAGGAGATGACCAACAGCCTCGACCAACAACTCAGCCGCCACTTCGCTGCTAACCAGAATACAACCACGGAGGCGTTTGACCAGATGAATGCGAGGGTCGACAAGTACGACAGCAAGTTGACCGATGTGCTAGAAAGCCTCGATGAGCTGAATTCCACTACTGAGGGATCGGATACTACTATTGGAGAATCAGAGAACGCTGCTAAGGAATCGACTGCCTCTCGTGAGAAAATAAATACCCTGCTTACCGCTATTCCTACCCAACTTACCGCTATTGAAGAGCTTAAGTGCCGTTTACTACTACTGTTGAAAGGACGAGAATAGACGCTAGAAAAGCAAAATTTGAAGCACCTATGCCTTTACCCGGGGATGTTTTAGGACAAAGTTCTGCTGGGATGCACAAATTGTTCAACTAGCTTATCAAGAATTTACATATCTAAAATGACGATAGTAAATTGATTTCATTTTTCCCTCTCCTCGGCATTCTGTTTGTCTACCTTTGCCATGTTAGTTACCTTGAAATCTCACATAACTACAAATATGTCCTACTACGATTAATTGCGGTATATCATATATGAAATAAACACTGCTCAGCAATATTTTTTATCCCTGTACACTATAATATGTACCATCCTGGCTTGTGACTGATTTTGAGATTCTGATTCCCATAGTCAATCTTAGAAGTATGTGTAGATAAATTGGCACAACCGATAATACTAGAAAGCCTTACAAGTAACTCGTGACTAAAATGCTGATGCAGGTAGCATATATGTATGAATGATCGAGTTATCTATCTGTGATGTTGAAGGCCAATGAATCAGTCAAAGATAATGCAGGTTTCCAATGTGCTGTCGGGTTAATTACAACATAGGCTCAGTGAGTCTCGTATCAAATAGAAATACAGAAAATCGAGGATGTAAGAATATGCTGGCTGGATAAGATATAATAAATAGCACATATCTGGAAGTCAGTGGCATGCCAATTATCGTGTATGGCCCAGTGATCCTGCAGGCAATTTCAGACGGCAACACAGGATCGATTCCCAATGGTCGCGACGGGAATCAGATAGGTAAGCAGCTGAGATAGACGAAGTATGCATCAGTTTCATGACCGACTCTAATTGGCCGCCCATTCTGTTATCGTCACGGAGGCAACTCACCCGCGCCAAAAGCGGTTATGGGGACCGGCGACTTTCTCAGCCCCATTGTGTATTTAGGTCTCACTGCGACTTTTGCAAGATGACTTATAATCCCTTGATTCATTCTTAAGGGAGGAGATGACCGAGAAGAAAGAACTCTTTTCCTGGGACTTCTGTAAAGCCGCCGATTTCGCACATGCGCCCCGCTCATTGTCAAGGAAGAAGATACCAACTTGGGTAACACAGTTGCTGGTCACGCTTGGCTACTGCTTATCACAACGACTTGTCACTTTCTCAAGGCCCTTAAAAGATAAAAGTTGAATGTTTTGTCCTTCTTCCCGTCTTGCTCCTAGGTTAATCGCTCATGGCGTCGGCATCACCTGAGAACGGAGTGACACCCCCTTTTCCTTTGAAACAGCTCACGATACTTGGTATGTCTTTGTTTTCTCCACCTATTTCCACAGCCCTGTCCTTGCCTTTTCCCCTCATATAAGCTTCCCCAAACTCATCTTCTAGCTGTGGAGAATTTACTCCAATGAGAACACCAGATGAGAACATATAGTGAGCGCACCACTGACCTTGTCTCTCGAATTTAGCAATATGTCGCTTCTCAGAGCCTATCGCCTTCAATTCTATCCTGGCGTATACATACGTCATGGTGAAGGACCTTAGGGGCGGCGAGGATCCTGATACGGCATTCTATGCCGGACTCTTGGTGTCGGCATATGCCGTTGCGGAGGCGTTGACAGCCATTGGCTGGGGTGCGCTATCCGACCGTTACGGTCGGAAGCCTGTAGTACTCTTTGGTCTTGGCGGAGTTGCCATATCCAGTCTGATATTCGGCCTCGCCAAGAACTACTGGGTTGCGCTTCTTGCTCGCTTTGTCGGCGGCGCGCTGAATGGAAACGTTGCTGTAAGTTGACGACCGGTTTTGAGCTTCGGTTTTTTGAGATATCATGAAATAAAGCAAAATGCAGTCGACATTAAATATGGGGTCAAAACTCATTGAGAGCATTAACTGATGTTGACGAACAGGTAATGCAAACCATGGTCGCCGAGATGGTGAAAGTGCCAGAGCATGAGCGTACGCTGACCCCTCTAACTCCCCCCTTTAACGTGAATTAACTAACGCGCTTCTCGGAAATAGCTGCAGCATATGCCTCTCAACCGTTCGTTTGGACGCTAGGTGGCATCATCGGGTCAGCAATGGGTGGCTTCCTTGCGCAACCCGCAACATTCTACCCTTCATTATTTCCAGCCGATGGCATCTTTGGGCGGTACCCATATCTGTTACCAAATCTGGTCTCGGTTGTCGCAATCGTAATCGCCATTATCCAAGGCATGATATTCCTAGAAGAGACGAACCCGCGGGGGAAACTATTCCATGGCGACACCAAAGAAATTCCTGAAGCAAATGTAGCCGTTGTTGAGGATGATGATGACAGCAGGGCGGACGAGAGAACGCCTCTTACACGCGATCAGCGAATAAAACATACTATGATATCAGCTGTGAGCGAGCGTCCCGTCATCCTTGAAGAGAGTCTTCCTGTGGCCGTGGAACAGAGCTTCGATCTTCGCCGCACATCATTCGGCACGGTCCACTCGATCCAGTTTACCCCCGAGGCTCGAGCTAGCTTCACGCCTTCGCAGAATAAGATAGAAGAATACACGGGTCCCGCGTTTAACTTCACTATCATTATGCTTACAGTTGCCTTAGTCCTTGTAAGTAATTCTAGGAGCTATTTAACTGAAACATCCTCAAAAGGGACAGTAACTAACTCAGAGTCCAGGTATCATACCACCAAATGGCATTCGCAACGCTGCTGCCAACTCATCTCCTAGACCATCCGGCAGCACCCCGCGGACAACTAGACCTAATCGGCGGATTAGGCTACACAGTCCACGACGTCGGGACCTACCTAGCTGTCAACGGTATCCTAGGACTCCTAATCCAGGGCCTGATCTTCCCCCTTTTCGTCGATCGCGTTGGAGTATGGTACTCCTTCATCTGGATGGTCGTGCTTTATCCCTCGTGTTACGTGGTAATGCCATTTATCGGTGCGCTGCCTGCGTCCTTACAGTCGCCGGGGATCTATCTAGCCATGGTCCTGCAGAGTTTCTTCGGCATCATAGTCATTCCCACCGCCCTTATCCTCTTGAAGAATGCGACTCCGAGCTCTACGATTTTAGGTCGCGTTAATGGTCTTGCTATGTCTGGATGTTGTCTTGCCAGGACTGTTTCGCCGCCTGTAGTTGGGATTATATATGCGGCTGGAGGCTCTGCCGCTGCTTGGTTTAGCTGTGCTGGTGTGGCTGTTTTGGGAATATTGCAGCTTGTTTGGGTTCCTAGGGAGCATGTCCATGATGTGGTCATGGATACTACCGTGCTTAGAAAGACGATTAGCCACTCGGATGATAGAAACAGGGGCGACGAGAATGGTGGCGGAGAGTAAAGTTCGTGATGATTTGGGGATCTTCGATATAATGACAACATTAAGAGGCTTCTCGTCAGGAAGCCAGGGCTGGTAATTCAACGGCACGATTTATGAAACACGGCGATCTTAGGTACTTTACTAGATAGAGATGGCATATGCATATACAATCGCAAAATCTTTGACAAGCAAAATCGGGTATATTGGACATGCGTCTAAGGGTGATCTATTATATTCTCGCTTGAGCTTTCTGCCGTATCGACTCAACGAGGCTGCTCAGATCATCATCAGCAGCTTTTATCTTCTGCTTCTTAGCCTTGATCTTCTCCGGCGGTGCATCGAAATCGCCCGACTTGTTCTTTCGCTTCTTGCGGCCTTCTTCTAGCAACTTCTTCATACCAGGAGTCGATTTGTACTTAGGGTTCGAGGGGTCGATAGCAAACTCATGACTCTCGAACACAGCCTTGAATCGGTCATCGTTGACATCCATTTCGAAACCTTCTTGCAAGCCACCATGGTCCTCAACTTCGTTCTTGCCCTTCTTCTTACCCTTCTTTGACTTCTTCTTTTCGGCTTTTGTTATCTCATCCATATTGAAATGGTCAAGATGTTCGGCCTGGTTCTTGGAGTCGTCCGCCATGATCTTCTCCAACTGCGCCTTCTGAGCAGCGTTTTCGGCCGCTGCGGCTTCCTTTTCCTCACGTCTTCTCCGTCTCTCTTCTTTCCTCTCAGCTGATTTGGAGGGTTTCGCAGGCTCGTCGGTTATGAAGAAAGGATCATCGAATCCGAGATCTTCCTCAGGCTCTGCAGGTTCTTCTTCATCTTCGGGTTGACCTCCATTTCGCTTCGTCACTGCCTGCTCCTTCTTGCGAGCCTTCCGCTCGCGTTCCTTTCTTATATATTTTTCAACCGTTGTTTCCTCTGCTTGGGGATCCTTCTTCTTCTTCTCATCGCCCATCAAAGCCGGGGTAAACGTGACTTGCATGTCTCCGACTGGCCCGATATTCCTAGATGACTTGGTCATTGGTTCCGCACTGAGGCCAAGAGCTTCTCGCAATTTCCTCGCTTTCAGCTCCTTCTTGCTCAACTTGGGCTCCTCTTCGGCGCCGGCTGCTTCTACTTCTTCTTCCGCTTCCACAACCTCAACTCCGCCGTCATCTTCTTCTTCACTGTCACTCGCAAGATAAGCGCGGAAGTCATTCTCTTCTAGTTCCGCTCTGCTGCCACTAAAGGCTTTTCTGATATTTTCCTTCCGCGCAGCCTCATCAGGGGCTACATCCCAAGTAAGCTTGACACGCGAATGTTGCAGAGCGTCTGTGACAAATTCGGTAGGTTGGTAATTGGAGACAACTGAGTCGCATTCCTCTCTCGGCTCATCATCAAATGTGACATCGTCGGGGACAAAGCGCAAGTCGACAAAGTTTGACGATGCGAGGTATTCCGTGCCATCGCACGCGTTGTATAGTTTTTCAGCGGTTGACACGTCCGAGCAGATGACAACTGCATAGTAGTATCGCAATCTGTCAAGCTGATATGACCTCAGCGCATCACTGTCGAAGTCTTGGTCGTCTCCTTCCTCCAACATGTCCTTTTTTATTTTCTCGTCTTCGTCCTCGCTGTCGTTACTGCTGTCTTCTGAGTCGCGATCTAGTTCATCCTCGTTCTGCGCAGCCTTTTTGAAGATTTCTTTAGGAGGTCCTTCTACCTCTTCTCGTTTCATACGCTCCTTGCCAAACTCGGATGGGTATATCGAGACTTTTTCGATACGGCCACCCTGTGGCACAAACGAAGAGAAGAGTACCATTAGATCAGAAGCCTTGATATTGTCCCAATCCAAGTTCACCACAGCGATTCTCTTGGTGATCTCTCCAGCTTCGATCTCAGCTTGCTCATCACGTAACCGTTGCATGTTAGCAGGCTTTGATACATCGGCTCCTCCTTCATCCTTGTCTTCCTCATCGTCCTGATCATCTTCGTCGTCTTCGGACTCGGACTCGCTCTCGGAGGACGAAAAGCCACCGCCTCGGGCTGGATCGTAGTTTTCGTCGGCTTTCTGAAGTTCTCGCCGAACCTCGTCGTCATCGTCGACATCTTCCTCCTCTTCGGGTTCGTAGATGTCCCGCAAAGCCTTCTTCTTGTTGTCTGATTTTAGCTTCCGGCCGTATCTGTCTAGCTTGGCGGTGGCTGTGAAATCTTCATCTTCGAATACTCGCTGGAATCGCTTGTCGATCTTGGTCTTGACTCGACCCTTGGATGGAAGACGATAACGAGGATTGGTCTCGAAACTGGCAAAGCGGGAGTCCTTCTTCGCGGCAGGCGAGGCGTCGCCTCGTTTCTTCTGGGGTTTAGGCATTTTTGAAAAAGTCGTTATTATTAGCGAATTCCCCTCCTATTCGCTACATTCGACGGTGCCGTGGAAGAACAGTTACAGCTTCATTTCCACGAATGCGACGAAGCGACGAGTTCAACCCTTCAATTGAAAATTTAAGTGGGCCAACTTTTTCTGCCACTCGCAAGCGTTGAAAGCCGTGAAATGCCACTTCGACCGCCTACCACATAAAGACTAGCATTGATAGTGGGGATCCTCGCGGTACCTAGATAATGTTTTAGGGCCGATTGAGGGGTTGCAGTTTTAGCTGCATTAGTTACGCCATACAAAACACAATTGTGACCCGTCGTTGACCACGGATGCCGGCATCTTAGCACTGCAAATGTCCACAATGCGACAACACATCTTGAGGACCTAAGTACTATTCATTATAAGTGCCTATTTTGCGTAAGAAGTAAGTTGCCTATCATGGTGGGGGACTATGCTTCGAGTGTCCTTCATGTTGGCCGTACATTATTCAATATTAGCTAGAATTATGCCTTTGAAAAGAGGATACAAGTGGCCTTTGTTCCAAGTAGCTCAGCTGAGGGCGCCAAGATAGTGACGCATCCAATGGGGCATATAGGGGCATATAGGGCTGCGTTAGGTACTTACGTACGTAGTACAAGTTCCAAGAATATAATCCGAAACGGCCCCTCAATAGCCTATTGAGACAAACAGTTGGTGTCGGATGACATGAGCATCCTTTTCTTGTCATACTTTAGGTAGATTCTCCTTGTTTTCTAGAGTGCTACTAATCTTGACATACTCAACGTTTTTGCTTCTTGCACGCAGTTTCTGGCAGGTTATAGCTTCAGTTTCTGCTTGTGATTGGGTCTCAACCCCGCGATTGGTATCGGTATTAACATCGGCACGTGAGACATCGACAGTCAAGATGGATCGATTTCTACGCAAGGCTGAGCATGTGGTTAAGGACCACATTCTCAAAGATGTCTTGGGCGTCGACGATAACGAAGACCCCCCTGCCGAAGAGCAAGTTCATAGCAATCAGGCCAATGTCCAACCTGTCAACACCTCGCATCGCTTCCAGTCATTTTCACCCCAGACTTCTGGTAATGCCAAATGGTGTAAGTGACATTCCAACCCATTTCTCTTTATTCCCGTTATTGTGAGGGGCCTCCGGGATTTTTTTCACTCTCAAATCACTTAAAATTGAACACAATCAAAATAGACTTTAATTGACACTGGTGGATATAGACGTTGATGGAGCTTCATATTTCTGGGCGGTTTCCATGGCCCTCGAAGGTGAGCCAAACGACCTGTCTCGCTTATGGGTGGTGATCACGCGAGCTTACTATAAGAATAGAGGCGCGAGAGAGTATCTACATTCTTGATTGGTGGCTAAGCCCTGAGCTATACCTGCGACGTCCACCCTCTCGCAATGAGGAGTATCGCCTTGACAACATGCTGCGGGCAGCTGCCGAGCGAGGTGTAGACGTCAATATCATTGTCTATAAGGAGGTTACCCAAGCTCTGACCTGTAAGTATCCGTCTCACGAAATGAGAAAACCGCGCTAATTATTTGCCTTACAGTGGACTCAGCGGTACGGGATAAAAGTTAATGTTTTTTTAGAGTCTCGGAGGCTGATCTGATTTACAGCACACCAAGCATGCCCTAGAAGCTCTGCACCCAAACATCAAGGTGTTTCGACACCCCGATCATCTACCCACCAGCCGTGCCCGACTTGAGCAGGCCTTTTCTGGCCTGTCTTTGGATAGTCTCAAGATGAACGCCTTTGGGCTTTCCAAAATGCCGAAAGATTCACTGAAAGAATTGTACGGCTCTTTCGGTGACACCGTGTTGTATTGGGCCCATCATGAGAAACTCTGTGTTGTTGATCGCCATCTCGTGTTTATGGGTGGTCTGGATATGTGTATGCTTACTCCCGCTAACCTCGTTCTTTCTGGTCACTAACATCTCTATAGGCTTTGGAAGATACGACACGAATAGTGAGTGTCCAAGCTCCGACTATTCTGACTCTGGCCTTGGCCTATGACCTATAAAAACCATGTCGTTATATCCTATTTTGAACACAGTGAATGTGATTTACGCATTCGCCTGGTCATTATAACATTTCTCCCTCCTTTGGTGATTTCCAAGTTGAAGAGAGCTAACAACAACCCAAACACAGGTCACCCAATCGCGGATGCTCATCCAGGAAACTTGGATGCTATCGTATTCCCAGGTCAAGATTTCAACAATGCTCGAGTCTTCGACTTCGAGGGCGTAGACAATTGGGATCACAACCAGCGTACGTGGTATAAGCAGAGATAATATCATGAACTCTCTCTAACATTGACGCGTAGTGGATCGAGCACAGAATTCCAGAATGGGTTGGTCGGATATCGCCATATCGTTGAGCGGACCTATTGTTCACAGCCTCATCACTCACTTCACCGATCGCTGGTCTGTTCTTTTCCTATTCCCTGGGGCCCGGTATGATCACTGACACGTTTTAGGAACTTCATATTTGATGAAAAGTACAATGAGAAAGACCCTGGCAAATATAGAAGATTTGAACAGTCTTCGGGAGAGGATAACAGTCGCGGCTTTCCTCATCCCGACTTTGATGGGCTTGAAGATCGGTTTAATCGAGGGGTTAGGCACTTTATGGGCGGCGAGGGAAGCCATCACCATAGGGGCCATCACGGCGGGAGCCGCGAGCAAGGAGGCGACTTTGGAGGAGGAGCGAGTATTCAGCTCTGTCGTAGGTGAGTATAGAAATGCCTTGAGCTTCGTAGGGGACCTCACTGACTTATGATCAAGCGCCTGTGACTGGTCCGCTGGTCATCCGACGGAGCATTCCATTGCCAACGCATGTGAGTAATTCTCTGAACCATCTTCTTCTTGTTATGGTGCCTTTTAAGCCCAAGATTATCTTTCCAGTGTCTAAAGGCTTCTGAAGCCCTCGCGTATCACGCTTCGAGTTACAATGACTGATCCCGAATATTGTAGATGTCCATGCCATCGAGAGCGCTCAGCATTTTGTGTACATTGAAAATCAAGTAAGTATCATAGTCCGTTTCCTCCTTATTTTAACTGTACCTAATGCATACAGTTCTTTATCACTGCGACTGGGGATAAACAGTATCCCGTGGAAAATACGATCGGTGCTAGCATCGTATCACGCATTGTTCGCGCCCACTCGAACGGCGAGAACTTTCGCGTTATAGTCCTCATGCCCGCTGTCCCAGCATTCGCTGGCGACTTGAAATCCGACGGCGCGCTTGGAACACGCGCCATCATGGAATACCAATACAACTCCATAAACCGAGGCGGTCACAGCATTATCGAATCCTTGCAACGAAATGGTGTCGACGACTGGCGACGCTACATTGGATTCTACAACCTACGTAACTACGATCGCATCAACATCTCGTCAACTATGCGTGAAGCCGAGGATAGAAGTGGCGTCCGCTACGACGATGCACGTCGCCAGCACGATGACCTCGTGGGCCGAGGAGAGGACGGAGGATACCGCGACCAATACGACCGATACCAATCCGCGGCATCTGGAGTCTCAGACAACACGTGGGACACTGTCAGCTCCTGCTACATGGACGGCGGGCCCGACATCCGCAGCGTCCCATGGGACGGAGACGAAGAATCCGAGATGAACGCCTTCGTATCCGAGGAACTCTACATCCACTCCAAGGTTCTTATCGCCGACGACCGGCTCGTGATCTGCGGCTCGGCCAACCTAAACGACCGCTCGCAGCTCGGCACGCACGACTCGGAGATCGCCGTCGTCATAGAAGACCAGGACCTCGTCGACAGCACGATGGACGGCAACCCGTACCAAGCCTCGCGCTTCGCGACGTCCCTGCGTCGCCAGCTCTGGCGCAAGCATCTAGGCTGGATCCCCGACCAGCGCTGGGACCAGCCCACGAGCAACTGGACGCCCGTCACGCGCGATCCACAAGATTACGACTGGGGCTCGCCCGCCGATCGCGCAGTCGAAGATCCGCTGTCTGAGGATTTCTGGAGGTCATGGTTTGAGACGGCGCGTACGAACACTGAGGTTTTCAGCAAGGTGTTTCATAACGTGCCGAATGATAATGTGCGTAACTGGGATGACTATGATAACTTCTTTAGTCGACACTTTATCATCCCTGGCGCTGAGGACAAGGACAAGGACGAGGATAGGGAGGGCCGCGTCGATTACGGCCATGTCGTGCGCGAGGAGTTCGAGGGCGGCGTGGGCGAGGTCAAGGAGTGGCTTTCGCGCGTCCGTGGCACGCTTGTTGAGATGCCGCTTGATTTCCTCATCGAGGTTAAGGATCTTGCTAAGGAGGGGCTGAGCTTGAATGCCTTTACTGATGAGCTCTATACCTAAGTCTTGAGTAGAGTATCAAAGATATAGCGTGGGAAGCGATGTGTTGGATTGATCTCCTGAGTAGATAGCCTTGTTGGGGTACATATCTTGAATTGCACTTCATATCTTTGCAGATGTTGATCGTCTGCTATGAGCTTTTGTTTGTTCCAATCGATTAAGGGGATAAAATCAGCCTTCAGTCTCAAGAGATTAAGTCGCATAAATCCTGTAGGTCTGAGCAAAGTAAGATCTGTCGCGTATTCCAATCAACATAACACAGGCACCTATGTTCCATCACGATACACAATAGCGTGAAGTATAGATGTCGCAAATGAATTTATTATTATGATACCCGATAACTGCACCAGCTATGCCACATTCATGTACACAAGAGTCATCGGTTCTAGCAATATCTCGTCCCAGCCCGCCTCCATCATCGTTCCTCTCTCTATGTTAGGCCCGCCAATTCGATCGTGCCAACAAGCCTCTCGCAATATGGGAAATCCAGCGCCGCTATAAACCCGTTCATAACCAACATCCCCAATAAGTTTCCATCCGAGAACTTGCCGACCAGAATTGGGAGTGACATAAGCGGCATGAACGTGGCAAAAAAGGTGTGATATACAGAACTCCCGCCACCGTGGTCAACAGCAGCAGCAGCAAATGAACCTTCGAGGTGCCGACGTGATTGATGAAGTTTTTCGATTATATTCTTTGAAGATGAATAAATGCGCTCAGTCGTTCTTACCGTTGGCGGTGTTGCCGAGGAAGCCGTCCTTCAGCTCTTTGATCGGGAGGGTCTCGTCTAACCTGAAGGCCGAACGATTTCTTCGCTGGCCACCCCTGTACCAAGATAAAACACCGAAAGCCACGCCA
Source organism: Xylaria curta (assembly GCA_022495235.1). Classification (NCBI taxonomy): domain Eukaryota; kingdom Fungi; phylum Ascomycota; class Sordariomycetes; order Xylariales; family Xylariaceae; genus Xylaria; species Xylaria curta. Next base: position 48,786 of record MU376011.1, on the reverse strand, counting down.
GCAATGCAGCCAAATGTGAGATAAGGATGTTCGACGAAGTTCATCTTAATATCGAAGAAGATCTTCTCAATGCTCGAAATGGTGAGTTTAGGCTTGATAGCAGGAGGATTGGCAGTGACTTTTGATAGGGTCTCGAGGATGGAGACACGCGAGGGGACAATGTTGTATCCGCTGATGGTCTGGTCCCAGTATCTTCGGTTCTAGGTTCAAGTTAGCGTGTGACTTCGAATCTCGTTCGTGATAACTTACATCCTCATCATTAATGATTACCCGATCACCATCCTTGGTGTCAATTCCGTAAGTAGTTCGAATCCACCTCTGCCAAAATGTGCCGTCAACCCAAGCAAAAGCAACTTCCTTGCGGTCGGACCAGTCCATGTTGATGCGAATGTTCTTGGCTGCCCGGACGCCTCGCTGATCGCCTCGATCCTCAGCTTCTTCCAAGCGCAGCTGCTTAGCATCACGCAGGTTCTGCCTCTCCAGCTGGAAAGCTTGAATCTGCTTATCCATCCAGTCGTTGGCAGCCTCTTTCATTTCGTGCAAAGCGGTGGTGAATGAGTCTTTGTCGTCCCGGTTCAGCATACCAAGCACTACCATCTTGCCATCCATTATTTCCCGAGCATTCGATGCTGTGAGTTCTGGTACGATAGGCAGCCAGACCGATTTCATCCATGACAGAACCAAGTGTGTGTCACGCATCTCCCGTGGAGTCAGAGGTGTATAGTATGTAGGCCGGCCTTCACGCGACACAAGCAGCCTGGGCCAAGTCGTGATCTTGAACCGATCGTACAGTTCTGGATCCTGCGTTTTCACAAGTTTGGCACGGCCAACTAAGCTGAGAGGCAACCTTTCCAAGGCTTGGAAATCTTCAGTAGCAGTGGCATGGTCGTAAAAATAGACGAAGAGGACTTCCTCCTTCTTCTCCAGCTCAGCGAATGAGGCGGCGTCAACATCTTTGATGCCATCGCAAATATCGAGAGCCTTCTCAGCGTAGTGAAGGAGATCACCAAAACCTCGCAGACCATCGTACTCGACCCGTTCGCCACCCTTGAAGAAAAGGATCGTCGGGTATCCCTTTAGACGAACATCTTTACAAAGTCTAGTTTCGATGTCGCAATTGACTTCACCCACGTTCAGTTTGCCCTTCATCTCCTTGGCCATTTGTTGCCAGTTGGGAGCCATCGCCTGACAGTGGTGGCACCAGGGAGCATAGAACTTAATGAACCATGGCTCCTGCGTCATAGTCACAAGATTCTGGAAGCTCTCGGCGGTGAGAGGTACTGAGTTTCCTTCTTTGTTCGGAGTAACGCTCGGCTTGGTAGGTTTTGTCTTGTCGGGAACCTCTGGTTTGTCAAGCTTAGTTTTAGTCGTCTTGGATGGAGCATCATCATCTTCTTCGTCTTCATCTTCCTTATCTGTAGACTTCTCACTTCTGAGCTCTGACTTCTCTGACTTCTCAGTCTTCTCCGAGGCTTCTGGCGAACTTGTTGCTTCAGGTTCCGGCAAAGCGAGTTTCTTGGGTCTCGTGCCGGGCTTCTCGTTTTCTAAGGCCTCCTCAATCATAGTAGAAACTGTCTCCATCGACTTCGCACCTCCGACGTAGTTTAGGTGCTTGCCATCTTTGTACAGGACAGTGCGCGGGTAAGCAGCAATGTCATGTTTGTTACAAAGGTCTCCTTGGGCCAAACAATCGAGAGTGCCGAATCGGATATCATAAGCCTTTTCAAAAGGGACGGTCGAGGTGGGGGAATCGGGATCGGGTACGGTTGATGTGTAGTAGAACTCGTACAAGGTCTGGTATGTCGGAGCGAATAACTGACAATGGGGACACCAAGGACTAAGGATCGGGGATGTTAATGCCATATTCAATTACTCGTTTTCCAAGTCTCCAGTGATTCAGCAAACCATGATGAACCACCAGATACAATTCATATAAAGATAACCATAGGGAAGGGGCGCGTCCTACTTGAAATATTTCACCACCAAGAATTTAGATGCTTGGACCTCGTCGTCGAAATTTTCGGCGGTCAACTCGAGTAACGGGGGAACTCTTTTTCCATTAAAATATGTGTTTTCCCTTTCAGGGTCGTCTTTTGTTTCGGCGCCGATGGCCTGGGCGAGGCCAGACGTCACTGCGCTGAAGAGCAGCGCGAGCGGTGCGAGCCTCATGGCTGCGATCTATCGAACTGGGGGAGGATCGGATGGTCTAAACAATGGCTAAGATCACGGCAGAAGCCAGTCTACTCTATAACACATGCGAGCCGTCGGAGCTGACGGGTTGCAAGCGCAACACGAGATTGCGAGGGCAAAGACGTATGTTGAACGAGCGATCGAATGGGCGACGGCGAAGGGCGAATCTCGTGGACGACGGTGTTGGATTTGTAGCGACGGATTAGGGGCTCAAGGAGGTATCGCCTTATCAGGAATCGCGAATTGCGAATCGGTATTAAATCTTTAATAAGTGAGAGCAAAAAAGAGAAGGGAAGGTAGACGTCGAAGTCCACCAGCGCAGTGCGTAGGTAATCAGCAGGTCGAAGTCAAAGAAAGCGTGGGAAAATTAGTTGTATTCGTGTCTCCTTTCGGGGAGATAGTTCAGCCCTCTAAGGTTATGGGGGCGAAGTCTGTCCCGTGAAACAAGATTTGACTTTGTCTCATGCAACCTTGTGTTTTAGGTGCCTATCCAGCGGTGGTTTAGTGGTGATTTAGGTGGGCCAAGCGCTGTAGACAACTGCTATCACGTATGGGGTCTGGAGTGACTATACCCAATGAAGAAAGGTTAGATTGATTGCGAGCCAAGCCTCGATACTTAGGTACCTTGAAGTTAATAAGGTAGGCTACTGGTAGAGGTACAACTTCAGCATATATGAAATGAGAAGGGAATAAGGGTGAGATGGACACAATAGGTATGGCTGTTTTTGATAACCAGACACTTGAAGTCACTTCTAATATGATGCGAATAATCAGATCATTCACCGTGTGCAATTGTTTCCTATAAAAATGTGCCTGAACTGCCTACAGTCAACGCTTCAGAGCAAGTAGTCCCGAGACGGAATATCACAACGCCGGGACTGCCTGATCAGAATACCAATGATACAAAGCATTGATTTCTGGTAACCTTGCCACGAGTATTGGAATTTCATCTCATACATCGCGTACGTTCAGAATCCAGGTTCCGAGGTTCGAAGCTTACCCTTTCGTATAAGTAGTTCATCGGAATGGCTGAACCTCCTCCAATGAAGCGCCGACGCGCAGGTACCGATGAAGAAGATGTTGCGACAGCTGCTGGAGGCATTGCACGTGTGATTCCTTCTTCTCTTTCTCATCCCATCAGTCCGCCGAGGAAGAGAAAGACGAAGGAGAGATTGAGAATCGCGTCTCCGTTTCGGCTCACAACTATTAGGGACCTCTCTGATGCTCTCAATGTTGATGCAATATCGTTAAAAGACCTAATTGGGGATCCTCTCATCGTAGAGCTTTGGGACTTTAATTATCTACATGATATTGAGTTTCTAATGAGGCACCTTGACGAAGATACACGGGCGCTGACTAAAGTTCATGTCGTTCACGGGTTCTGGAAACGGGAAGATCCAAATCGGTTGTTGCTGCAGGTAAGCCCTTTTCCCTCTGTCTCGACTATTACCTTGATTCTCTCCTAGTTTTTGCGTAACAACGAGCCTCAATTGAGCCGATATTACTAGCAGGTAGTGAGCGCCTGACGATGATGCTCCTTAGAGACGACTTCGTTGAACGTTATTAACGATGAGATTAGGAGCAAGCAGGACAGTACGACAATGTCACTCTTCACACAGCTTATATGCCCGAGATGTTCGGCACTCATCACTCCAAGATGCTCGTGCTTATCAGGCACGACGACATGGCGCAGGTTATAATCCACACAGCAAACATGATCGCGAAAGACTGGACAAACCTGACAAATGGGGTCTGGATATCACCAGTCCTCCCAAAGCTCAAACAACCTTATCAAGCCACCGAGACATGTGGGAGTATGGGGAGCGGGTCACGGTTCAAATTTGATCTACTAAGCTACCTACACGCATACAATAAGATGCGAAATGTCTGTAGCTCATTGGGCGAAGAGATCACAAAATATGACTTCTCCGCGGTCCGTGGGGCGCTTGTTGCCAGCGTTCCAGGCAAGCATGACGTCCAGCATGAACCAGGGGAAACGCGCTGGGGATGGCAAGGGTTGAGGGAGACATTAAAAGGAGTCCCAGCGCAGGTAGGGGCGTCAGATATCGTTGTGCAGATTTCATCTATCGCAACTCTTGGAGCGAGCGATACATGGCTCCAAAAGACATTATTCAACTCACTCTCAGAATCCCGACATATCACTCAACAATCATCCTCATCTTCAGGAACCCAGACTTTCAGGCCGAGCTTCAAAATAGTTTTTCCGACAAGAGACGAGATCGCCAGTTCACTCGATGGCTACGGATCAGGAGCCTCGATACATACCAAGATTCAATCAGCCGCTCAAACGAAGCAACTTCAGTACCTACGCCCGCTATTTCATCACTGGGCAAATGATAGCCCCGGTGGTGTGTCAGTATCTACATCAGGTTCAGGAGGTAGTAGCACACGTCCCGGGGAAGCAGGCCGTAAACGAGCGGCGCCACATATCAAAACGTACATCCGGTATGGCGAGAAATCAATAGACTGGGCCATGCTTACGTCCGCGAATGTCTCCAAGCAGGCATGGGGCGAAGCGACCAACAAAGCCGGCGAGGTGCGCATCGCGTCTTGGGAGATCGGGGTTTTGATCTGGCCGGAACTTCTAACAGGAGATGCGGAAGCCAAGATGATAGGCACGTTTAAGACGGATCAGCCGGGGAAAGAAGACGACCCTGACGAGGAGAGTTCGCCTGTAGTCGGGCTTAGAATTCCGTATAGTTTACCGTTGCGGAAGTACGGAGACTCGGAGGTGCCATGGGTCGCAACGATGAGCCACAGGCAACCCGACTGGATGGGCCAGACGTGGCCGGGCTACTAATAGTAACTATCTAGGCATCATACGCAACGAGGCATGGCTAGCAATGTTTACCTGTGATTTAGAGGTGTAAACTAACTCTAGCGATAATGACCTATCGGAATAGAACCGGCACGTTATGTACCCAAATGTGCCACGATTTATACATACTACTAAACAATATTGAGGTTTAATCGATAACATTCTATCTTTCTGTGTATTTCATGTCGGTGTCCCTGATCGTCTTCGATACAGCAGTGCATATTATCTCGAAAGAGCGCCTAGCCAAATAGGTATGAAGCTAACTGAAAACTCGTATCATTCGACTTTCACGCGGTATCTAGAGGAGAGCCGAGCCGACAAGCATAAGAGCGGCATTGACAATAACTAGCTGCTGCCGACGACCTCGGGCTCCTTTGAGGCGTCGAAGCCGTGCTTGGCCTTCAATTGCTCGACGAGGGCGATGTAGCGTTCTTGCGCTTGCTCGGCGGTGATGTTCTCGTCGACGATGCCTTCCCAAGCCTTCAGCTTGGCCTTGCCCTGTTATTGTTGAGAAATGATCAGCTCAACGGTCCTGCATTCATGTCGCCTAGTTTGAGCTGTGTCCCAGGCTCGGTTGCGCCTGGTGTAAAAGGGAGTATTAGGTCGGAGACGTAACGAACCTTCAAGTCGAACATGCCAGGAGCTTTGGGGCCCTTCTGGTATTCCGTGACGTCTTCACCACAGCCCACCTTGTAGAGACCTACGACACGGGTAAAGAAGAATAGTTAGCAATTAATTTGTTGAGGATTTGTTGAGGATCTGTTGAGGAGCGCAACTCTCGAGGATATCAAAGTGCTGCGTCGCGACATGTTCTCTAAAGGGAATCTGCTGAAAAACAGGAGTTAAACGAGGTCGTGACGAACCGTATAACTCAAGCAGTTCATTGTTGTCGGGCTTCTTCAGGAGCTGTTTGGACTCGCGCTCGGCGGCTTTCTCGAAAGCTGGGTTAGCAGCAAAAGCTGCCTTCTCCTTTGGCGAAAGTTCTCTAGGCATTATGACGGTTTATTTGTTGGACGTTAGGTAATCGACAGATTTCTTATAGGGGAGAGAATGAGTGATCGTTTGTATCGTGAGAAGTCAGCTATTGTATAAACCGAGGAGGAGGGGACTACGACGATGATAACCGTTCGGATGTGGGCAATGCTGGCGGGGTTGTCTTAGCGCGACCATCGTCATATGCTCCGCGCTCCCTTCTTTCTGTCGGCAAGGTGCCTGCCGCGGCGGGGACTTCTCTCTCTTAGTTAGGAAGGAAGCGCACCTGTTTGCCTCTGCTGATTGGCTCTATAGTGCCCACCTACTGAGTAGACTGGTCTAGTCAACCGCATAGTTTGATCTTGCTTTTACCCACCGACTTAAGCCATCAGATATGCACTTAAATCAGGGGGTTTCTATTGTCTGAATCGCAAAAGGAAAGGACTGGCTTTTGGTCCGTTAGTGTTTTAGACGGATTTCTGCTTCGAGCTGAGGATATTATGTGTATACTGTATGCAGGAAAGTCACATGCAAAATTATAAGGACAAGTGCCTGTACAGCTACCCCCCACAGTGACTGCGATGTCATATTTGCTAGATCACAACACGTCACAACACACAACCAATACAATGCCTACCACTAATAACAGTCATCCCAATCCCCAATCACGAAGATATAAATTCATATCCGAGGTTAGACTCCAAAGTCATATCCAGCCAACTGTCGACACAGGTCTGTCCATAACGGCATAGCCAAGACATAGTCGACATTTTTTACTTGACATTTGTACCACAATTCAAACCTTTTCTACAAGTTCAATCTGAGAACGAGGAAGTTTTCCTACCTTGTCCCCGGATTAGGTATGCACTGCGACGTACTGCAACGACCCTGCGAACGTTAAATTAGCCCGCTTACACTGAGACAAGCCTTTAAACATTTCCAATTGCTTTTGTTTCTAAATATCTAGATCTTCTACAAGCACTCATCGTACTATGACTTGAAGTTATTAAGTTACTGAATCATTTATAGATAACTGCTTCCGTCGTGAATTGGTGAGCTTAACGTCTAAGCTGTAAGAACTAATGTAACTAGTGAATGGAGGATCAGGTAAGTTTCTTGGGCGGTCGGGGTCAAATGAATCCCGTCACGAACCCGAACAGGGGAGAAGCTGAGCTTGTCGGGACCGAAGGGCACCTCCAACATGAAACCTGACACCCATATAAGCAGCTTCAACCACTTCCTGCCACGTAAGTTTGACTTCGCGAGGCTGATATCAATCGGGCGCCGGACTTCTTCCTCGGATTTTCAATCAGTCGGCATAATCTCCCAATCACAAACCAGATCAAGGTACCCTAAGTGTCATCAGTGCCGCCTCTGGTACAGAAGTAGGTGGCATTGCAAGCTGTTTCCAAGGCACAAAGACGCGTCACACCTTGCAAATATGACATTCTGAAACCTCAATGTTGATACACACCCGGTAATGTCTTGCCACCAGTGATCCCGTCTCGTTTGTATACCTTCTGTCTTTGAATCTGGGCCTGTGGTGGGGCTCCGATTCGTGCAACTTGCCGTATAAATACTTAAATGAGTCCGAGATTCACGGTAACACCAAGTCACCAGACAAATTTCGGTTGATTGACAACCACCCTCATTCCTCGCTATTTATTTTCTGTCTTTCCTGATTCTTCGTTTGTATCCCCAATCCTTTCCTTCTCTTTTATCCGTGAAAACCCACCTGTAAAACGGCTTGACGCCCGTCACAACAACTACCTCTCAACACCGTACTTGTCACGCCCGCCGGACTTCGCCAACGTCTCATCCATCCACACACAGTGCTTCGACTGCCTAAACAAAATGACGAAGACGGTTGTGATCCTGGGCGGCGCATATGCTGGCGTGCAGGTTGCCCATCGATTGCTCAAATCCACCCTGCCTGCGGTGAAGGACCTCAAGGTCATTCTCGTTTCAAAGGTAAGGCATACTTAGACGATTGAAGTATTCAAGAGCCTGGTTTTTTCTATTTAAAAACGGGCATAGTTAGACGGGCTCGACGGCCTATTATCAAGACTGCTACCACTCCTGTCGTGCACCAATACTAGCGCACCTTGAAAATTCCGCTGTGTTCGGGACAGTTGCTGACATACAGACGCAGAACAGCAACTTTTATTGGAATTTGGCCTCGGTCCGCGCCATTATCCCGGGCGTCCTAAAAGAGAAAGACTACACACAGCCCATCGCACCGGGCTTCGCCAAATATCCCGCGGGAACATTTGAGTTTATCGTTGGTACGGCTCAGGCCGTCGATCACAACAGCAACACAGTCCAGGTGGCTGTGGGCGACGAAGCTACCGAACGTGTGCTCAACTACGATTACCTAGTAGTTGCCACGGGTTCACGCAATGCCGGCACCTCTGATGTGCCCTGGAAGAATAACGGCACGCACGAGGAGATCACAGCCCTGATTGCCAAAACGCAGCAAGAGGTCAAGGCCGCTAAGCACATCGTAGTGGGTGGCGCAGGCACGACGGGTGTCGAGGTAGCAGCAGAGCTGGGCTTCGAATATGGCAAGCCGAAGGATCCTGCCAACAAGAAAGAGATCGTCCTGCTGTCCGCAAAAAAGGAGATCCTAGGCGGTGACAGTATCGCCGGCAATGTAGAATCAGAGCTGAGCAAGCTCAACGTCGGAGTCATCGGGTCCGTGCGTGTCACAGGCACTACCACGGCACCCGATGGCAAGACTGTGGTCCTGCTTGAGAACGGCGACAGGATCTTCACAGATCTGTATTTGCCAACGGTGGGATTGACGCCCAACACCGAATTCATGCCGAACGATCTCCTGACAGAGAACAAATTTATCAGCGTCGATCAGCACTATGCCGTGAAAGGCACGGACAATATCTGGGCTGCGGGCGACGTTGTTTGGGAGCCACGTGGTAGCTTCGTCTATACCGACAAACAGGCTGCGGGTGTCGCTAAGAACATCGATGCCGTGTTGAGAGGAAAGAGCCAATCTCCTGTCAAGACGATCCCCTTCGACGTACTCATGGTCGCCACGGGTCGGTCTCGAGGAGCCGGTCGAATGGGCCCCGTCAAAGCCTTCAGTCTAATGGTATACCTGATCAAGGGCAAGACGCTTGGTACTGACAAGTTGTCCGCATGGGTCAATGGTAGCCAATTCTAAACACGACTTGAGACCCAGATCCCAGGAGGGGTTCAAGATCTAGGAATACCACAAAGTCGATAAATCTTCACGGAAACGGCCAGATCTTATCATACAAGATCATCCTGAGAGGAGGAAACAGAATAATCTGGAGGCCACTCAACTTTCAGTCTCCTCCCATTTGCTTTTCAGTTTAATGACGGGTCATATTGAGACAATAATTCAGAAAAATATCAGAAGACAGGAGAACGAGAACTAGATAGTTGATACCCGAAATACCTCGCCCATGATGGGCTTTACCTACCCCAGGATGGGGTATCTTTAATGATCACAAATTCGATTCTTCCTGCATGTAGTCTATCACCGTGAGAAGTGAGGGCACATCATGAGAAGAATCATACTACATTCTTAGGGGTAATTGATAGGTATCCATTTACACTTCCGAATCGTACCCAACTGCGTGAACTCCGTCTTTGCCCTATAATACGTAATTGCGCCTCGCTTTATTCGACAAAGTCTTTATCTCCCCGTTTTCTCATCATCGATCTCCCTCCTCAACTGCTCGAGAACCTGCATGCGCGAAGAGAGGTGCGTCTCCAAGCCATCGACCTGCTCCTTGACCGTCTGCAAGTCGTCCGCCACGCCGCGCAGACTGCCCCCAACTTTCGCCTTGCCGCCGCCCTCCTCGAGATCCCTCAATTCTTTACGCTTGTAGTCCAGGAGCTGCTCCAGCTCGCGCTTGACGAGGGCGGGCTTGCTGTCCCGCTTGCCGCCGCGCCGCCGGTTGGCGTCGGCCTCGACCTTCTCCATCTTGGCCTCGAGCTCCGCCAGCTGCTTCTTCAGCCGCACCTCCTCCCACTCGGCGTCCGACTTGGCCGTGCTGAAGTCCGTGCCCGCCGTCTTGAAGCTGCTGCGCCCCAGCCGCGTCAGGTACTGGTCGCCGAACTTGGCCTTGCGGCCCGTACTCGTGCTCTCGTCTGCCTTGGCGGCCCACCGCGAGGCCGCCGACGCGTTCCGCTCGCTGTCGATCTGGTAGTCGATCTGGTTCCGCTCGAACGATGACCGCAGGGACGCCGGGACCGTCCGGGGAATCCGGAACCCTTCGTGGCGGTTGTTGAGGATGTGGAGGAAGGCGAGGCAGGCGTCTTTGTTGATGGAGGATCCGGCTGATGGGTTGATGAGGTTCCATGCTGATCTGATGTCGGTGTCGGGCACATCGAGTGATTCGTATAAGTCTTCGAGGGAGTTAACTGTACAGCGAAAGAAGTTAGTTGTGTTCATCTTAGCCTTCCGGGTAGTAAATACGCACATGATATTTCACCACGCATATCTCTATTTTCCTGGTATATTGACTCGTACTTGGATTTATCTTGGGGACTCATGTACCAATCGAAGCCATCCTTCAAGCCCGGCGTATCGGAGTCGTCGTCTACCTGCTCGAATTGCACTTGTTTGCCCGTGAGCGCTCGGTTTGCTTGTACGAGATGTGATTTCGATTCGGGGACCAGCCAGTCTGGTAACGTCGCTGGAACGTCGGCATACTCCTGTTTATCACGTTAGATGTGTCTCTTCAACCGTGAAGAGAAAGTAGAAGTAGGGCGACGCACCCCATTCACTATGTCGAAGATAATGCGCATAGCCACACAGAACTCCTCGAAATCCAGATTGCCGTCATTGTCGACGTCGGCCACGTCCCAGACACGCTCGAGCTGGTCATCTCGCAGGCCACTGTTCTTCAAAAGCGGCGCAGCTTGTTCTCCCGTTAAAAACTTGCCGCCATTAGTCCGCGTTGTGAAGATATTCCAGTATGTCTCGATCTCCTGAGGTTCGATGCGCGGAGCCATCTTGGGGCGTATCTGGTCGTCGCCAATTGTGTTTCCGTTCCTTCGTTACAGGCGAATATCGGAGCTTGTTAGCTTGTATGGAGCGTCGGACGGCTGAGTTGATATATCGAAGACGATAGGAATTATTTTGGTGTAGAATACCGGCTTGAATACGCTTATAAGTGATACGCACTCCTTCAGGCGCAAGCGTCCCTGCATAGCAGTACCGGTGGGTCGGTGATACAGGAAGCTAGAGCCACATTTTATCAGCCTCATTCGCAGATTTTGTGGCTTGACAAGAACTAGAAGGTACCTACCTCATACACGTAACGTCATATATCGTTTCTATCACCAAGCATCTTTGGTCGCTAGAATGAACATTTTTCAAGAAGTCGCAGCTACGGCTGGCACAAAATCGCTACCATCCGACAGCACGATGTACGAAAAGAATATCAACATAAAAATAACGCTCTAACCACACCCTATCATATACGACTTCTCCGTCTGGGTAACTCATGACAGTCGCAAAATTGCAGAAGGCTTATTAGTTTATAGACATCTCGTAAATTGAAAACTGCTTGCTATTCTCTATAATCTCATCTACCAGCCGTGGGTGAACCCTACTACTCAGCATGCCACCGCGTCATTGTCACGTCTTAAGCCGCAGGCATTAAACAGATTCCCAGCCGGCAGCTCTGATGATCCTGTCAAGCAGCTTGTGGCTCTTCAAGGCTGACTGGAAAGTCGCGACGGCTTCTTGCTCGCCCCCCTTTGCGAAGGCTCGGTATTGACGAGCTACATTAGCAGCAAAGAGCGGTACCTTGCCCTCGAACTCGTCGCCGGCCAGGAAATCCACATTTTGGGCTTCGTCGTTTCCAACTCTTAATCTCAGGGTCCGCTGAGTATCACCGAATTGCCAGTTTGAGGTAAACTGAGTGTGGGGAACGATAACCTCAAGCTCACCCTCGGTTCCTGAGATCAGCCAACGGAAAGCCACGCCGTCAACTTCGTTCTTTGGCTTTCTAACTTGGATAGAAGCTACAGCATCACTCTCCAGGACTCCTTGCACAAGCACCTGATCTGGGCTCGTCTTGGGATAACCGGGGTTGATTAGCTTGCCTTGTGGGTTGAAGACCGGGACCTCGTTGACTGTTTTCTTCAGGATCGCTTGCACCTCCGTGAAATCGCCAAGCACGTGGATGAAACTGTCGAGGACTAACAAGTGGGGTCAGCTTTTCCAAGGACATCGAAGACTTGTCGAAACAATGTACTTACAGTGGCCAAAGTAGATGAAGAAAATATTACCACCGGACTTGTGGTCGAGATAGTATTCCGCACCTTCCATCCACGCATCCAATCCATAAATGCTCGACGAGATCCACGCTGAGGAGCTGGTAACTTTACCAAGCTTCCCCGACTTCACGATTTCCTTGGCTTTAAGGATTAGGGGATCCGCTCTGGCTTGTACGCCTACAGATGTGCGTACACCCGCGGTGTCGGCTAGTTTGACTAGCTCTTCGGTCGCGGCCATACCAGCACCTAGAGGCCATTCAACGAAGACATGCTTCTTCTTCTCCAATGCAGGCTTTGCCAACTCCAAGTGTTTTCCGACATTCACGGACACTACCACAAGATCCACATTTGGATCGTTTGCAAGATCTTTGGGATCCGCATAGGCTTTCGTAGATTCTCCCAGACTATACTGTTTGACTTTGATGTTCAAGTCAGCATCGGCATCCAATGGTTTACAAAGGGGACAATCTATCCAAATACTTACTCGCTCTTGTCGAAGAGTCCAAGTTTGAGTTACAAACCGCAACTATCTTGTAGTCTTCTGGCATTGCTTGAAGCCCTGGAAGATGAGCGTTTGCGGCCCAATAACCGGGTTGGCCCGAAATGTTGGGGTTGTCCTCAGGCTTGGGTCGTAGACCAATAATACCAACACGAATTGGGGCCATCTTGAGTATTAGAAACGGTAAAGTAGTAATTGGCAATCGAAACGATGTTCTTGATAAATGTGTACAGTTGATTCTTGGAGAAAACAGTTGAGTTTCTAGATGGGCATTCCTACTTTTATATGTCTTTGCAGCACCTTTTGCATTCTTTCTGCATTGTCCACTCGAAATCCGGTGGTATAGCGTTAAGGCTGACAATGGTCACTTTGAAGAGGCGTTCCTAACAGTTGTTTGTACTTGGATGATCGAGCCTTATTCGTAAGCATGTTTACGGTATCATGATCGACCCATGTGGTCATAAAGCATAGATGATACTATCGAAACCCACCCGCGCTCGAACCCCCTTCGCTGATAGGATGGCTACAACGCATCAAGGTTACTCCGTAGTGATATGACTATTGCTAATATTCTCCAACTCTGATGAGATGTCCCATTCGCTGCGACTCCGATGAAGCGAGGCTCATGATACGGGAGCTAAAATGCCGGAGATAATTATTGTTTGTACCTCTCGAGCCTCTGGCATATTGCTATATTAAGGAAGATCCACTTGAACTCCGGGTGTGGTGGGTTAAATCCCGGCGCTAAAGCTGGAACTCCGGCGCTTACAAATTCTCCAGGCCAGTGACGCGACGGACTGGCACAGTTAAACCCATAGACTGAACTCGAATGCAACTCTGGTACCAATAACCTCATACTTACACCATCGCTATTTGTTCATGCTTGAATCGGTTACACATGAAGTTTTCCGAGTCTTTCTAATCCAATGCCGATCTCCCGCAAGAAAGCATGTGAGCAATGCAGGCTTGCTAAGGCCAAGTGCTCCCTTGAAAGTGTTTGCTCTCGATGCTTGAATAGGGGCTCAACTTGCGAGTATACCGGAGGCCCGTCCCGGGTAGGGCCTTACACACGCCCGCATCCCCTTGAATCGGAACACCGCCTATCCTCCGCCGGCCCCGCCGTTACCTTAGAGCCCCTCTCAAGCTTATTCTCTCCAGATTTAGGAGTTCCAGACTTTGGGGCTGCGGACCTTCTTCGCGAGGACACTACGCTAAACAACATTCAATTAGCTAATTGGGACCCATGTCAAATCAATGAACCTCGAGGAATATCATTGGCACAAGCTACCCTGAATAGTAGCGAGGCGGAAGCGCATAGCAATCCCGCTTTGAATGGATTGTTTACTCCTATGTCGCCTTGGGGGCTTACAGGGAATTCTCTATTCTCAGATGCGCGATTTAACCAATTCTCCGCGTCCAGAACTGATAAGTCTGCCGAATCTGCGGCATCCGCAAGAAGTCCAACGCAACCGGACGGTCCATCATCACCTGTAGACGAAAGCGTAGTCACTGCAGAAATGAAAGATGGTACGACGCTCATATTCAAAGGCAAACCCTACGGAAGTTCCCAATCTTTACGACGAGGCATAAGCACACAACAGTCGTTGATGGCTAAACTGCTCAGCGGCCAAATTGAGAACTATCCGAAAATGTTGATCCAAGGAAGTAGACTCCCGCCTTTCATTTACCCTCAGTGTGTATTGAACAATATCCTTTACCATCAATGCGTCGCCGATAATGGATCGCATCAGTGCCTATCAGAGCCTCTGGCAAACTGTGCCACCTTGGTTCGAATGTACTACAGCCGTAGCCCCAACAATACTCAGTTCGTTTGGAAAACAATCTATAATGAGCAGAAGCGTTTATATAAAGAAGTGAGCAGTCAATTTCCTACGTATATGCTATTGAACTGCGATTGATGGCCTGGGAAAGAGGGTTGTCAAGGATCCATCGCCAATGTCCTAACTAGAATGCAGTTTAACACCTTTGACGTTCCAACACTCCTAGCAGCCGTCCAAGCTGTGTCAATATATAGTAAGTAATAGTAAATCAGTCTTTTTATCTGCGATTTCCGATCATTTACGCTAGGAGATAAATGTATACCTGGGACGACACCTTTCAAACAAAAAGTACTAAAGGCACTTGTTGTAGTTTTGATACAAGCCCAGGATACCGCATCCATAGCTAAGAACGACGTTTCTTCAATGGCGATAACGCTTGCAGTGAGCCTCTTCTCCTTACATTCTTTAAACAATACAATTCAGGAAATGATGCTAATATCTTTGATAGGAAATGGCAAAATCTCTTCACTACCGGAGCCAATATCAAATAGGCATCTTAAAGAATCCCAATTTGGGTCTAAAGACCTGGGTAATTCACGAGAGCGTACGAAGGTGAGCTCCTGCTCTACTTGAAAAGCATTAGCAATACGGCGGGTTCAAGTACTGATTAAGATGCTCAGGACCGTTAATCTATTTTACGTCATCGGAATAGTAACGATTATTCGAATTGGGGGTGCTCAAAAAACTGGTTGTTGTGGTATACTAGAAACTCCGTTGCCATGTGGACGGGAGCTTTGGGAACCTGAGGCCACTGAAACCTTTGGCATTCGACTGCACAGGTATAAAAGTCGATTGGTTGCTGATAGAGGACTTATTATCAACGATTTATATCATGTTCTGGACTCTGAACAGTCTGAAAAGAATGATGCTGCAGACTCTCCAATACAAAAAGACATAGCCACTTGGTGCGAGAGCCAAGATGACCTTGGAACACTGGTATGGATGACCTCACTACTCGATCGACAGTCTAGGTAGCAGGGCACAACTTGCTTTCATGGATACTCAACAACTCACCAGTTCATTATGCTGTTCAAGGCTGGGCACGCAAGACAAACAACGAAGCTCACAAGCACGACGAGATTGTTCCGGATGTGTGCAATGGTACCTAGGTACTATTTACATGTCTTCACGCTCTTCGGAGACCACTTCATCAACAAACTCACCTTTGCGCAAAGACAGCTTTAAAAACAAACGCCGTTTCCAAAGCCTCGTTTGCTCGCAATTGCCTTCCTTCAGAAACAATCACTCCCGCACTCCAACCACCTGCCAAGATGGCTTCTCAGCTCAAGAGAGCATACACTTGTAAGCTTCCTTCCAGGAAAGGCGCTTCATTCCTAAGACTCATCTCCCCAGATTGGTCTAAGCTTGATATTATCGGTCAAACGATCATTTTGGCAGAGCTCCTACCTCATTTTGGGTCGTTTCAAAAC
Source organism: Xylaria curta (assembly GCA_022495235.1). Lineage (NCBI taxonomy): Eukaryota > Fungi > Ascomycota > Sordariomycetes > Xylariales > Xylariaceae > Xylaria > Xylaria curta. The sequence continues at coordinate 32,739 of MU376011.1, read as the reverse complement.
GTGTGCGCAGCTCTGAAACTACAGTCCAACGAAGTTGAAAGCTTCCTTTTAAGTCACCTACAGTATCAACAAGCTGCGGAGCGAGGTAGATTGATAGCAGAGCAATGGGGTCGAGATCAAGCAGTGCCTGCAGATGACGATAAAGACATTCCTCAACAGCGACCGATGCTTCTACTCCCCTCGTCAATTGCCCCGGCCTGCAACTTCCTCGAATCAATGGGATATCAAGAGCACGTTCAGGCAGTGAAGGCTTGGGGCCAACGAATTATTACGTGGCCTCCACACATTAACGTAACTAACCTTGATACCACAAGGCTCGATCAAATAGATATCGAGTTTCCCGCACCCCGAAAGAGGAAGGCATTTTCAAGGTACACTGGCGCGCTAGGGGACGACAGCCGAGCGATAGTCGGCTTCGTCGGCGATTGGCGACCGAACGACGATGGAAGCCCGGATACCCGCATGTCCTTTATTACTGTGCCGGAAGGTAGTGTGGCTTTTGGGCCTCGTGGTTCAAGGGAACTTATCGAACCTGGTCGTTACTCTGTTTGTTGGCGGACCGGTAGTCTCTCAGGTAACGCATATAACGACTTTGTCCTAGCAAGGAATGCTCCTGATGACTATGAAGACGGCAATGAGCGACCTACTCAATCGGAACCCAAAATCTATGAAGATGCCAATGAGGACTTAAAGGCTCAACTTGAGGCCTCGAATGCAGATCAAGGACCAGACATAGCAGACGCAACGCCATCGGCAAGTTTAACGGTTAATCCCAAGGCTATCTTCGGCCCCAGTACGCCTGATCCTTATAGCTATGCGGATATGAAAGCAGGTCCGTTCCACAGGCAAGATGAGCCGCAGGGTCCGTCGAGGAAGTTAGAAAACCCACAGCTACAGAAGATGTGGAGCGGCTGGCCGGGTCAGATCTTCCAGTTTCGATTGCCTCGTGGCTACACCGTTTCAGGACCGCTGGGGCATATACTCACCTTCGATCCACCTGAGCACGAAAGATATGACGAGACAGGCAATCCGCATGGGATTGGAGGTACGTACTTTGTTGTACAGTTCCAGAAAACGGATAGAGCAGTGAGCTTCAAGATGGACGACCTACCCGCCGATGTTCCTTTCCGTTTGAAGACTACGGAGAGCTTGGTATTCATTCGCAATGGCCTGGTACTGCCTGGCTTTGTCGAACCAGGAGTCCATGAATGGAGCACACGAAGTGGTCGGCTGGACTTCTACAATGGGCGTGGATGCTATAACATTGTTAGCATGGACGGTCAGGACAACATTCTCCCGGAGTCTGACCAAGCGGCGTATAATGAAGCGTATAGGCAGCAAGGTCAACATGCCGGGATTCCGCCGCTAATTAGAGAAGCTTTTAAGGTAAGCCCTCATGTTTGTTATTTCTCTACTGGGCCTGGGAATCTATCGAAACCCTTGCGCTCTGAGTGTATCGTTGTGCTATTCAAGATCCAAGGCTATCACTATGACAGTGAAAATTGCTAACTGTAGTCCCGAAAAGACATTGGCACCTCATAGGGAATGGCTCGATCGCCAAGAAGCCAAGACACGACAGCTCGAGCATGAGATACAAGAACGAGCGCGGCTTGAGGCCCGAAACGCGAGGGAAAAGGCCCGCCGAGATCTTATCATCGAAGAACGACAATCTCGACAGCAAGTGGCGAAGGCGCGCGAGCGCGAGGCTCAAGAGCAAGCCAGACTCGATGCTACTACTCTCGAAGATGGAACCGTATTACAAAGCGTAATGAGCCGTAGAGGAAGAAAGAAGCAGAGCTCCAACTACCATGTCGATCTAAACTCAAATGCTGCGAACCTACAGCCTGGAGACATCGATGAGCAGGAGAGATGGCTCATCGAGTCAGCCAACGCTCAGGCGCCTTCGGGACGGGGCAGAACTCCTAGGGCGACAAGACGTAAGCGTGTCGATGACGATGAAGACGAAGATTATCAACCGACGACATCTCGCCCAACGCGAGCAAGAAAGCCCAGGGCTGCCCCCACGCCAAGAAAGTCACAAGCGCCGTCCGCCAACGACATCGAGAACCCTCAATTGACACCCGTCCCTCAGAAGCGCCGCACTCGAGCGCCGGCGTCGCAAGTGGGAAAACGTGGACCTCGTTCCGCTAATGTCGGCATTGGTCAGCCGTCGACCGGAACCCGGGCTGCGCCTGAACGAAAGCCTATTGCTCCTCTCCTAGAAGCCATCCGGGACGCTTCCGCTGCTGAAGGAAATGGTGATAGGTTACCTGATCTCTCTACAGTTCCGAAAGTGGGTGATGAAGAGATGATAACGGATGCTGCTGAAGATGGCGATTGAGGAGAATTAGACGAGTTTTGGCGTGGCCTGCTGTTCCATGAGAACTCTCAGGTCGTGATTTGGATGATAACGTGTATGAGATAGGCGACAGCATTGATGCTTCAGCACATATGCTGCAGAAGGCCATTGGTTTTTGCCCCCGAATGATGGTTTCCCAACGCTTGCATCTAATGCGTATTGGGCGACCAATGGGAGGATTGAGAAGTGATCTTGTGCATCTATGCAGAAAAGAACAGAGAGAAAGAAAACAATGTCATGTTGGATTACGTTGGGGAATGAGAGTATCTTGAAGGCTGGAACTTTACTCGGCTCAAGGACAGGTTTTGCCTAGATTATAGCTCGCGCAGAATTTCGAGATGAAAACTAGATATTTATCAACTACTCTCGACGTCTTTGTTATGCCTTCTTGTTGATCTCGTTGTCAAATTCTTTTCGTACTATTTACAGCGGTCTTGGCATCAAGTATCATGGAGAACTGCGGCTCTATTTCACTGCATTTTTAGCCCCAAGGAAGAGAGCATCCTACCCCTCCCTCCCAATCTTTTTGCAGAAGAGTGACACCAATTATATCTGATGAGAGAGCAATGTGTATTAGGTCGTCCATTATGAATGAACGCCTCGTTTACTCTGTCTTATCGTCATGGCGCCAAGTGGTTCATCCAATCCCAGCTGCAGTTGAACCTGTCAGCTCCTTGTTAGAAAACTTGAGAGGCTTTCTATTAATGCTCCTTATTAATTCTAAAGGAATCGATGGGCCTCTTGATTTCTGAGAAATGTGTATCATACCCATTTCCCTCAGCACGCGTTATGTTGCGTTCAGGTACGCGTGGGTAGGGACACCGGTCTTATATCTTCTTGGAGCAAACAAGAAGAAGTTCATGAAACCTTGCGGGATACTACCAAGCTGGATCGTGGAATGAGCCTTCAGTATCTCTGAGCGGGTGCAATTTGCCTCGTCCAGAAGGATGTAGAGGAGATGGTCGTTGAGATCGATGCCATGAGTATGATTTATGAGCATTCATATTTCCCTATCATCGCAGCTGATGAGCTCAATTCGGACTCTGATTTATTAGGAATGAGCCCGAGGGCAATCAATCAGATCATGCTTGAGGTTTTGCCTTGTTTGAATTCGGTTTTAGTTTACGCAATCGGGGATACGCTTGCAGGACGACTGAGATTCACGAGATTTCAGAAATTCCATTTGTAGTGATACAAAGTCAGGTCCCATAGCAATATGCTTTATTACCAATACATGAAGGCATTATGGAGCGAAGATAAGAGGCTCTTAATTGTTACTAGAATTAGGTGCCGCGTGCTAGCCTCTACAACAAGATTTAACAAACGTTCTTCAAGATTAGACTCATATCCGATGAATGTGCTGTCCTCAACGCAACTTACCAACATGACATGATCACTGCAACGGTGAATACCTACCACAAGATGCTGAGAGAGTATGGTGATCATCTCTTTGGTGCTTCAACCGTTGTTTTGACATGTTTATTTAATTCTATAGAAAAGGGCAATTTGGATGGGTTCTCATTGAATTAATAATGCGTAGCTCAGACAATTGCAACAAAAACAACACAATGGTGTGGTGTAAAGAGCAACTTAAGGCCGCTCGCCCAGAGTTGTTGACCCTATGAAGTAATTCGTGGGTCTGTCAGTCCGAAAACAAAGCGAAATCTTTCCGAACACCTGCGAAGCTGACTAATTATCGCCTGCTCTGTATCCAAGGGTCTTCCGTTCGATGGGATGATCAGATTGCCCGACTGAATCGAAAAAATATCCTTGAAACGAGCCATCTTGTTGCGTGTCCCAATACTCGGATAGTTTCAGCAGACCGAGCTCCGTATAGTGCCTTGTATGCAGTCGAATAGCTTGTCATGCGGTTTTGCTGTTCATAAGAGAGAGTAGTCCTGCAGACGCAAGACAATTTACTTCCCCTTTACTCACAGCAAACAATTCTTTGTCCCTCTCTTTTTACAATGAAGGTCTTCATCGTTTTCGCTCACCCTGAGCCGCAATCTCTGAATGGCGCCCTCCTAAGAGCTACTGTCGACGAATTAAAAGAACAGGGTCATGAAGTGAAGGTGTCCGATCTGTATGCTATGCAATGGAAGAGTCAAATCGATCGTGCAGACTTCCCACATCTTTCACCTGATGCACGTCTCAAGGTGGCCTACGCTTCTGCAGAAGCCACAATGTCAGGTACCCTCACCGACGACGTGAAACGCGAACAAGAAAAGCTTTTGTGGGCGGATACCGTCATCTTCCATTTTCCGATGTGGTGGATGGGGATGCCTGCGATTCTAAAAGGCTGGTTTGAAAGGGTATATTCCTTAGGGTTCGCGTACGGTCTCGGGGAATACAACGACAAGAAATGGGGTGAGCGATATGGAGAAGGGAAAATGCTCGGGAAACGGGCGCTTCTAGTCGTGACGGCCGGAGGTTGGAAAGAGCATTTTTCTGCTCGAGGAATCAGTGGCCCTATTGACGACCTGCTGTTCCCAATAAACCACGGCTTGCTCTTCTATACCGGGTTTGAGGTTCTGCCATCGTTTGTTATCTTTCAAGCGGATCGATCGGATGAAGTGGTATTCCAGGCAACGGCCGACGAACTCCGTCAGAGACTACGAACTCTTTCTACTACGAAGCCTATCGCTTACCGTCCTCAGAACGGCGGGGACTATGAGATTCCGACCTTGACACTGAAACCAAACTCGGGCGATTCTTCTGCTTCCGGATTCTCGTTGCATACTGTCTAAGTTCTAGAGCTACCTCATACGCAGGACTGAGTAACTACTCAGACTTAGAATTTTGCATTGCTAGAAATCTCCTGCATGATGAACATCGACAGTGTATTATTAAGACAAACAGCACCTTCAAATTCAAGATTGTCTTACAAAGGGATCGGTTCGCGGCACCACAACATTTACAGGCAGTTTTGTTTTCAGAAAGATTCCCAATATAGTACATAGATGGGCACACCCAAAAGCCTCCGCCCCAAAATGTTTTTCTTGAGGCTTGCCTCCCTTACCTTTGGCATTGCATGTAGATAGTCGTTATTAGACCATGAGTTGTCGTAACTTATAACACTTGACATATTAATCGTGATCAACATTCTCTTAAAGTATCATGACACAGCTCATGTACACAAAACTTGTGGAACGATAGCGTAATATCTCTGAACATACGGTAGCGAAAGGGAAGACCTGTTTCTTTTGCCTCTTTTCCCCGCAATCATGATGTAATATTTCAATCCTTGACAGTGTGATACATGTCAGACACGAAATAGACCTCACTGTTGTCTTTACTTGCTATATGACCGGAAAACTCCCGCTGACATAAGGCAAGGGAGATCTCCCTTACCTATTGATATCAATCAAACATGCTAACATAGGCGCGGACCTATCTGACGCATGTGCTAGAATTGTTTTTAATTGTATATCAATTCCGTATATGAAGTGAGCGTATTTGTTACCTTCTCTGTTTATTTTGGACGAGGTAATCCGAATATTCATGATCAATGTGACTGGTGGTGGCACAAGAGGAACAAACCGTGAAGCGGGGAATTATTCATTGGCTGTGGTTGAATGTTCATAGTCTTGAAGGTTGATATTTAGCACTATAGTATTTTGAAGCGCATTTCTTTTTGCGCATCAGTTCTCGTTGCTTTTGTTTCCCCCCTTCCTTCCTCCCTCACAGATCGTACCAACTGTCTGGCGCCCAACCTAACTCTCATTGTCCGACACAACAACCTATTGGACATGGCACAAACGGCATCTATATCGTCTGTGTGCTTCCTAAAAACGCTTTTAGAAGCCCATATTTTGCCCTCTCTCTGTGTATATATATAGCCCCCGTTCAGGCCACGGGAGGTTTGTAGCGATATCACCTCTTCTCCTCAAATATTCCTTATAACGTCTTCAGGTCTCTAGATTACAATGGATTCTCCATTTTTCGCGTCCCAGCCTATAATGAATTCTTCATTTCTCACATCTCAGCCGCCTTCAGAAGCCACAATGAAACAATTTGTACGTTCCTGACTTCCCCAGAAACTTTATCAATGCTAACACCAAAATCTCAAAGCTCCAAGTGGCGAAGGACCTTTCTAGTGATGTGATTGTTGGCGACGGTGAGAAGGGCTACCAGCTCTATTCGGAGGGGACTTGGAAGCTGGCAGATATGATTGTAGATAACGGTTTGCAACAAGGCTACTCTGTCTATTATCAATACGTCCCTATTGGCTGTGGTAAATTGATCATCTTTGACGAAATCGACAAGGAAATGGATACCCTCTATGGGGGCCCTGTCCCGTCAGGATGGGTAACGAACTTCCCGAATGACTACGTTGCGCCACCAGATCACATCATAGTTCGTTACCAAATAGAAAAACGCGCTTTTCGAAAGGATTTCATCACTTGGCCGTGGGTCAATGATCCTCATGCGGGCGAAATCGTAAATGGCGTTTATAGACTGGCTGCAAGTGACCCAACAGCCCAGTTCGGGTTGGACGAGACCCTGGTATCCCAGACGACCAAGTTCTCCGTCGGGTTTGATGGTGTATACCATCGTTTTCCGACTATAACCAGCGACTGGAACTATTACTCCGAATTGATGTCAGCTGAAAATATGCTCGGCTACCCTTGCCCTCCTAAAGACGAAGGTGCTGACGATGCGGCATCTGACAGTGGCAGTGCAACCCCTGGTACAAGTAGTGATGGGAGATATGTCTGGGCTGGGGATTCAAGCTGTCACACAGACTAGCCACAGGGAGGGAGATGCACCTATCCGTCTACCAGGGCTAGGTCGGCAACATCGTGTAACCAATCTGCAAGTCGGCGTTTGAACTGCAATTCGGTGTCTGGAATATTCGGCTACCCGTGTTTGCTTAATGCTGCGAAACGGACCTGAATTATTGAGGCGAGTAAGTGCGAGGCTATTCGTGTATATAGACCCAGGTTCGCCGCGAAGGCTCAAAGGGAGACAGACCTGTATGCTTCCTTGACGCCCAAGAAGACTATTGCAATCTTGAAGACCCCTTCCAAGCATTAGACACCTAGCTCTTGTTGTGCAAGCCAATGTCAGGATTAACAAGGATGCCAATCAGATCACCGGAAAAGACATCGAACTGCAATACGCCCCATTCAAGATCGACTGGCCCTCCACAGTATAGCGATCTTGACGGTCGTGGGGACTTGACGGTTTCTTGCACGAATCAAGTCCGCGAATGCGCTCCATTTAGAACATTATATAATTTTCAATGCAAACAGTGTCGATTGCATCTTTGCTAGTATGGGAGTTTCTGTGACAAGGGCTTGACGCATAGTCTCTAGAGTCTCTCAAGGTCCGTGGTCTTCCATTCTTTCAGTCAGGAGACTGGTTGTCTATTTATGTTTCTTCTTTAAGCGCCCAACGTGTTCAGTCTCATATAGTTAGGCTCCTTTGATTTAATTGTTGGCTCATGTGCAGGTCGTAGGTTGTCTTCCTGACTTGTCGCCGAATAATCCAACTGCGCAAGCCACCCACTGCGGTTCAGTTGAGGAGTCATTGATCTTCTCGACTTTATACCAAATAGTCTTCAATACTGTTAATCAATTCGGATTATTTGATAATTATATTATACATGTCTTATCTCATTCGTCAGTTATTTTTAAAGCTGTAGGTGTGTTAATGTTGGCTTGCTTGCATCGGCGTCGAGTCATCTGAGCAGAGTCACGCCCGAGGATCGGATCACGTGCGCGCTATTAGGCATATAAGTATTCCCCAACTATTCGCCAAAAGCTTGATGATCGGGTCGTTTTACTTTTACGTATACAACACGAAAGTATATGCCCAGCAATCATTCAATATATATCGGCTATCTATCAAACTCCTTTCGAAGAATCTTGGGAAAAAAACATCACAGTCGTAATGGCCACCCAGATCCGCGAGACGCCTGACAACATGAAGGAGCGCCTGAAGGCATCATACGATGCAAGTCAGTAATCCCTAGAGTGATTTTCTTTCCCTTTTTGCATCTCTTTCAAATTGAAAGCTTTTGCTTTGGTTTGAGATAGTGTCTCGAAGCTTCCGAACTATAGTTGAATTGGCAATAACTTACTTTTGATATGGCAGTGGCATCAACGTACAATGAATGGACAATTCCGCATTCCAAACAGCGGCTTGATTACTTGGAAAAGGCTCTCGAATATCTAGGCCAATCGACGAAGCCGGAAAAACTGGCATTCCTCGAACTAGGCTGTGGCTGCGGGCTTCCAATCACGAAGAAGCTGCTCTCCTACCCTGAGGCGAAGGTGATCGCAAACGATCTCTCTGAAACTCAGATAGCTCTAGCGAAAGAGAACCTTATTAAGGGACCCGAGGATGAGGTGGCGCAACGTTTGGAGCTCATTCAAGGCGACATGAATGGCCTTGAGTTTCCCGACGCGTCCTTGGACTTGGTTGTTGGATTTTACAGTATTATTCACCTCCCGCGCTCCGAACAGACAACGTTGCTTGGGCGCATTGCAAAATGGCTCAAGCCAGGTGGATACTTCGTCGCAAACTTCTCAAAGGAAGAGAAGGAGTCTGCGGTTATGGAAAAGTGGCTGGATGAAGATAAGGGTTGGATGTTCTGGAGCGCATGGGGCGAGAAGAAGACCCTTGCTCAATTGAAAGATGCGGGATTCGACGTTGTCATTGCGAAGACTGCCGACGATGTGGTAGATGATTCTTCTTTCTTGTGGGTCGTTGCGAAGCGATAAGAGTCATATATAGCGTGGCTATATCTTTGTGATTCCAAGAGTGTCATGGAACCGAACTGCAGCACGAAACTACGACTCTATGGAACGTGTCGACGACATAAACCCCTGCAGCTTTTGTATACGTACCGTAAAACGTGGAATCTTACGTACTACGGTAGCAATATAGAAGCTCCGCCCGGCCCTTCACCCTTCTTCACTATGCGTGTTACTCCCTGATGACTTTACGCATTGATTCTGATGCGCGAATGCAGGGATAAAAGTACTTCTAGGCGCTTGCTTGCATCGGTAGATACCCCTTGAGATGCCGAAGGAGGGCTGACGTTCCCGATGCCCGCGTCTTTTACAGCTGAAAAGATCGATTTCTCCGCAATAGGATATTGAATGGGCAGATTGAGATACTTTTCTTAAAACGAGAAAGGTCGTGGCAGTGAGAGCTGAAGCTCATAGAAACTCACGTAGGAGGCTTATCTACGTCCCTACCTACGGGTAATATAGTATTCCTCAATGTTTTTCAGACTGTATCGTCACATGTAGTGACTCGCGACGGTTCAAGACTGATAGGGACGAGCAGCGACGAGCAGCTGCGAGCTGCGAGGGGTTGGAGGTAGGTAGGTACCTATGTTGCATCGGCACTCCCGCAAAGGTATACTTTCATTGCCCCGCCCCAGCTGTCCTGCTTTTCTTTAAATATACCTACCTAAGGTAGGTATTTTATGCCAGTTAGATCTCCTCTGTTTGACTACCTTTTAACTGTCCAGCTCTTGAAACATTACGTCCTAGAACACAGGCAAGCGACATATATCGGAGTCAAATTCCGCTGCCAACAATACCTTCATACTAGCATCTCATAGGAACTAATTACTTTTACTATGTCTGTTAGCGGCCAACTATGCCGCACTTGTGCAGCGCTACCTTTCGACCCGTCATGTCCACCGTTCGGCGAAGAGCACTACACTAAATTTCCGACCGTCTACACGCTAGGGACTTTGACCCAGATTGCTAAACGCCAATGCGTATTCTGCAAGCTCGTCATCGTGGCTATCCAGAGAATCCAACAGACAGAGCAAGACTTCCAGTCCATATCTCCTGATCAAGAAATTCGAATTTGGTGGCTGCTGGGTGGCCCACGTGGAATACATATCATACTTCCCTCAAAAGGTTCACCGGTGGGTACCGTTATCGGCGTTGTCCACGAACCGGGCATGTCTACTTCACGCAATATTAATAGCATATATACCCCAATAGCAACCACTCAAATCGACTTCAACAAAATTAAGCAATGGCTGTGTGCCTGCACACTGTATCACCAAGCTCCATGTCGTCAAAACCTCAATAATGACTCGAATTTGCGGTCGCTTTTCTCTGAGCTGCGGCTTATTCGCTTTATTGATGTTAATAAAGGTTGCCTCGTGGAACAGCGCAGCTTATCTAGCTATGTGTGCCTAAGTTACGTATGGGGCGCAGTGGCGAGTTTTCGATTGTCCAAGGCCAACAAGAGCCGTCTCATGCAACCGGGGGCCATCATGGACGCGTGGGACTTACTACCCAAGACTATACAAGACGCCGTTACTGCTGTGAGAATGCTTGGTGAAAATTATCTTTGGGTGGATTCACTATGTTTGGTACAAAACGATCCACAAGATATGGAAAACGGGACGGGCTCTATGGATCTGATATACGAGTTTTCAACGCTGACGATTATTGCAGCGAGCGGAAAAGATGCGAATGCCGGGCTGCCAGGCGTCAATGCCGGGAGTCGTGTTTCTGAAGAACATATTGCAGAATTGATTCCTGGCCTGAGACTTGCTGTTTACACTGACACAGATTTCCGACTTGAGCCTACAGTCTATAACTCACGTGCATGGACGTAAGTTTTCCGCTGTACTCGAGAGTCTTATTCTGATTATGTATCAGTCTTCAGGAGTATGCACTCTCTCCCAGGATTCTCTGCTTCGTGGACAACCAAGTATTCTTTAGGTGCAGACAGACCAGTTTTTCTGAAGACTTATGGGATGATGCTATATCACGAAAAACGTCTTTATCTTCGATCAAGTCTCCTCTTTATAGAATCTTAAAAATGCACCAGCCCGCAACCAGTTACAGAATATTGATTGAGCGTTACAGTTATCGGACGTTGACGTATTCCGCAGACGTCCACAATGCTATGGCCGGCCTCACACGGAGGTTCTTTGACAGAATGAAATGTCGATTCCTAGAGGGCATTCCGACTGCAGTGTTTGACCACTTCCTAGCATTCCGTGCGGCCAAATCCTCTCTCAAACGCCGAAAAGGATTCCCCAGCTATTCTTGGACGGGGTGGGTCGGTCCTTTGGTTTTCTGGGGTATGAATTCCTCGGCATGGGGGACTTGGAAGGCTTCGAGCGAAGACGAAAGTCTTATGCTTGACGAGAATACTTGGATCATATGGTACAAGAGGAACCCCTCTGGCGTGACAAGTCTAGTGTGGGATATTCTGGCAAATGAATCGTTTCCAGAGCACTCCGAAGACCATCCCGGCTATAGACGAAGGAGCAGTTTCGCAAGCCAGTACGCACCAGGCTTTTCCACGTCTAGAACTTTGCCGTCTGATATCTCTCTTGAAGCTACGATGCTTCCTTCATACCCGCTCCTCCAGTTCTGGACTTTGTCGTTATACTATAAAATTGGGGACATTGATGCTCTCAGAGCTTGTGCAAATGTCTTCAGCCGCAAAGGCGAAGTGCTGGGTTCTTTGTACCTCGATAGCTTTGAGGAGACGGAATATTTTGACGACACCAAAACGTTCGAGTTTATTGTCCTAGGAAAAACGCCTAACAAATGGCGCGACTTGAAGTTAGCAGATCGTTACTTCGTTATGTGTTTAGAGTGGGAAAATAATATTGCAGAGAGACGGGGTATAGGAGATTTAAGATTAGACCTCAACAACCTTTCGGACTGTTTTAGCCCAGGGCCAAGTTGGAAAGAGATTTTGTTGGCATAATTTATAGAACGTCATTTTGAGATCTAGTACTTACTTCCCATGAGTCCTATTGTGTGAAAGGAAGCAGAATGTTGGAAACAAGGACTAATTCCTACGCCCAACTTTCGCGACATCTTGAGGCCAAACACGGCGATCTTATCTGTTGTTGATTCCTCGAACTGATAATCACCCCCACAGGAAATGGAAACGCGCCCCAGTAAGGCGCAAGGTAGATAATTTCAAATAATCTGATCTTTGGGCGCCTGTTGTTTCGCAGTTATTCTTGCCGAAAGTTAAGGATGACGATACACACGCGACGTACATGTAGCGAAGCCTAATCAATATGAAGAAATGCCCATCTAAGCATTGGTACATTATCTGGTTCCACTAAACGATATATTCCTTAGAAGCTATCGCTATTATACAAATTAAATAATATCTATAAGCAATACTACTATATCTTTCTTGTTGTTGGGATCTTCTGATAGGACAGGCTGATCGGCTATCTGCATCATGAACTGACACCCTAGTGGCTCAGTATTTCTTATCCGTGCGCTAGTGGAGGCGCGTTTTGGAATGCGCTCACTAATACTTGACGAATTACAGCAGCAATAGGGAAGCCGAGGACGAGGCGACATTTCCGTAGTAAATTAAAACTAATACACTATAATATAGGATGACCGTATGCACTTCACATTTAGGAAGGACGTATTCGCCGTATCTGATTCGGCATCGCCGGTGACCGGCGAGTTTAAAGAGGAAGAGGGAGTCATTACTCATGATAATATGGCTCTGAGAAGCTGCTGGTTGTTTGTTGCTACCAGCTCATCCAATTACGTGACGGTAAAACGACGCCGTTATCGCCAAGTTGGCAAAGGTATAGAGGTTTACATCTTCGCGACAAATCATGACATCCAATCCACGTTAACTCTTCGAGAGAAAATTTTGCGTACGATTCGTGTGCGAAAACATATCTGTGCTGCGGGAGCTCACTGGTGAAGCGTCCATTGGTGAAGGACGGTCGTTCTGTATGACAGAGAATGGGTTGGCCATGAGGAGGCGGGGCTCTAAATCAGGGACTCTTCTGAGATGGTAAAAATTAGTGTTTATCCAAATAACCTACTGAGTACTTACGGTTTCTTGACCGCCTTTCTTTTATTTCTTCTTGCTTCCGTTGGTATTGGTGGTCGAGGTAGTCGTGGAGCCGAATAGGTTAGGCCCAGTGACGGATGCAAATGGGCTAGTTTCACTGGTTCCGAACTTGCTGAACCCAGAGGTGGCGTTTTTGCTAGCTACTGTGTTTTTAGAGGTGTCGAAAACACCGGAAGTAGAACCTTGATCGGTAGACTCGTTCATACCAGCCACGAATAAACTGGTCCCCGTAGCCGGCACTTGACCAGCAAGTGGATTATAAATATTGCTGGGTTGACCAAATTTCGGGGTAGGGACTTGCTTCCAGGTTGTCGGCAGGTCGAATGTGCTTTTCTTAGTTCCATTTGTTGAGTTGATAGTTCCGTTTGACGGAAAAGCAAGGCTCTGGCTGATGGCATTTCCTATGATGCCAGACCCAGGCACATTAGAATTTGTAGCAGCAGCGCCACCTCGGATTGGTATAGGCGTAATAAATCCATCGCCATCGCGTCCTGATAGCTGCTGAAAGATATTTGTCGTGGAGTTAGATGGTTTCTCTGTCGCAGCAGGTTTACCTCTAGATTGGAACGAATCTGGAAGTACTAGGTCACGGAGTAAGCACTACATCTCGAGGCACATGTTGGGTTATGAACGTACCAATTGCATTTCGAGTCCTATATCTCTTGCAAAGGTCAAGACCCTTCTGAAGCGCTTCACACTCGACCTCCAACTCTGCTCGTTCCACTTGGATATCGGCCGATTCAGCTGCTAATTGCTTTAGCATTTTGTCGTTCATTTGTGAAACTAGACTAGTTGTGAAGATCGTTGGCAGTTCTTTGATAAGACAGTTTTCAATGGCCAAGATTATTACATTATCAGTGAATGTCCGTAATGATAACTGAAATCAGTGAGCAGAAGAATTTCTTAACTTTGAGTAGGGATAGTTACTTCGTAATATGTCTCTGACTTATCTATCAGACTGTCAACGCCGAACTCGCTCTTTTGGCTAGAGAGTTCAGTAATTTGGCGTTTGCCTATTTCGGTGAACAGTTCTGGGTGGTCGGCAACTAAGCTTTGCAAAACTTCTGCGGTCAGGTGTCTTTGGTGTCGCGCTGCTAGGATTGCCCTGAATTCTGCATCGGAAGGCTGTGGATAGCCATTTTGGAAGTGCCAAAGAAGCTCTCTCAGTTTTTCCTCGAGTTTCAGCGTACATTTCTCAAAAAAGGGGTCGACAATGTTTGATAGAATCGCATAGCAAGTCTTTTCATCAGGGCCAGTGATATAAGTCACAAGCTTCTCTACAAAAGACTTCACAACGCGTAGTACAAGATCGATATGGAATCGCGCAATTGCCTCCCATGGAAGAGATTGATCCTGAAATAACTTGACTGCAAGAAGATCATTGGTAGTTCCTGGAAATTCCGTTCCCTGGTTAGCAGACGAAAGAGGCTCTAGCTCAAGTTTTACTGCGTCGCGGGTGACCTTTGGGGGGCTATCGAAGGGATATTGACTCTCTAAGATATGCAAAAAGGAAGGCAGACTGGTTGGATTTCTTTGCGAATGCCCGGCGTCGATTTTCCCATCGGTGTGGTCAGCAATGATTATGCGCCTCGACCCTCGAGTTGCTAGAACCCTACGTGCATAAGAACATGTCAGGCAAACTTTGAGTCCTTCGACATAAAACCTAAATCACACAAGACAAGAATACGAATGGAGTAGTCATGGAAGATTATTATACATACCATGAAAAAGTTCGGTTTAGGTCGCGCATAAGAGCCCGAAGTTTCCTGACCCTATTGTCATCTACTGAATCCAATGGAGTCTCGGGGTATAGACCGCCGAAAAACTCGTCTGAATAGTTGCCCTCGATTGCTCGTAGAGACAAGAGTTGGAACTGGGAGGCTATCTTATCGAGATGTACACGGAGTTGGGATGGCGATGACCTCGGGCCTCCTAGCCGCTCGAGAGTTTTTTTACGGCTACCTAGGCTGTCTTGAATGTCTTCAATCAGCGTATCCATATTCTTTCGGACATGGTCCAGCAGTATGTTCGCTAGTTTCTTGCGAAGCGTATCGATGCCTCGGTTGTTGGAGGGAATGGCGGACCAAATACCCGAGTCGAAGAATTCATTCTCCTTAGCATCCCGTTCGGTAGATGATAGGGAAGTTTCCTTCTCGCTACGATTGCGCAGAACATGCCATCCCAAAGCCAGCTGGTATGACTTTTCTTGGTTTTTGGCGAGCCTGATGAACTTCCCCTCATCTTCAGAGTCAGGTATGAGAACGTCAGGTTTAGTAACGATACCAAGTGTTCGCTGCAAGTTCGCATCATGTCCTTTGACCTTGGCAAGCACTTTTTGCATGACGAATGAGTTGCGTGCCGACACAATAGCCAGAATAATGCTGTTCTTCCGCGCCATGTAAGTCTCAACGAGACGGTCCACAATCTCTAGGCCATCGGCGTGTTGTTCATCACTCTCCGAATGATAGAAACCAGGAAGATCGACAAGGGTAAGGTGAGGAACATCTGGTGAGCGTATTTCGACACGTAATACATCTTCCGAGAAGCGGGCATTGTGACGAAGCAGTCGAGCTTTTGCCTCCTCAATGATACGAGGCAGGTCATCTGTATCGAACTTTGTCTCGTCAAATTCGCAATCTATGTCGGTCACACCGGATGAAGGCTGTATTTGCACATTGACTTTGGTGTGCGGATCAGTTCGAAGCACAAATTCGGTGGCAAAACGAGTGCATAATCCATCTTTAATAGGAAAGCGTACTCGTGAGATAGCCTCCAAGACTGAAGACTTGCCTGACGACTGGTCGCCAACGACGATGATCTGAGGGAGGTCTACAAAGCGGCCAATCCCAAGCTTACGCAGATCGTCTATAGTATCAAGGAGAGCTTTGCGTTCTCCACTGAGCTGACTGATAGCCTCCGGATCAAGAGAAATTGTAGCCATCGGGGAGGCCAATGCACATCACCGCGTATAATGATTGCAACAGACACTGTCTTCCATGGAAAGGGATAAGAATCTGATGAGTGGTTTTCTTGAGTGGACTGCACAAACTTCCATGCGATTCTAGATTTTCTTTTCAGCAGCGTGGCGTCTAACTTGGAGGACATCCCTGCCTACGTACTACCTGCATGCATAAAGTGCCACAGTGTTTCGGGTTGTCTAAGGCCTACCTTAACACCCCTCGACACCTAAAAAAATAATAAGACAAAGAACTCACAGACTTCACGCAATGGGAGAAGATGGGGTAATCACGAGATCTAAAAGTCCAAGCGTAGATAACATGGAGAAAATTATCGAAGCTGAATCACTCACCTAGATACTTGGTAGGCGCCAATCCATATTCAGCCCCAACTTCCATGCACTGTGTTCACGGTGCACGACGCAACAAACATGATCACAAGTCATATTAGCGTGTGTATAGGTATATCATATGTATATACACAACGTAGACGCCGTACATCTGTTGGCTTATTGACGGAATTCTCATAGGCTGACAGAAGCAAGGGTGGGATTGAGGTTCAGAGATGACTGGGCAAGGCCCCCGCGCGTCGCTAAGCTCCAGCCAACTTTATGGAGAAATGTTGCATTTGAGTAGGAATACATCCGCGTATATAATTCCGGAACATTCTGCTGGCATATATTCTTTCTCGCCAATATCTATGCAAATCGCTTCTATAGTCCTCCGTGGTCTGGTCGGACTTCCTCCTATTTTTCTTTGATAGCCGTTAGAGCGCCCCATCTGGACCCTACCAAATGTACTAACAGCCTGCGAGTAGTGTACGTGGGATGCTTTGAGGTCGGAGCTGAGATTATATGTTAACCAAATTAAAATTAATCGCCTCTAATAATAACGTAGTAACGTTGTAGTTTCGCGTGATGGCAAGATCGTCGACACGGTCACCAGCAGAAGCGTTGTTGGAACAAGGAGACTCTTTTCACTTGCGTTCTAAATATACAGATAGTTTGACTACCTATAGTTCCACTCCTTTTTATAAGGTAATATTGAATATAACTGTTAAGTAGTTGGTGTAGAAGCCTTCAGGACGGCAGCAGAGTTCCGAGGTGGCCTTCCATCCGTTGTTCTCGCTGGCATTATTTCCCAGGCTTGTGTTTTGCGTAGTACTTTCTCTCATTTATATCATACGCCCCAAACAGTCTGTCAGACTCTCGCGATACCTACAAGCTGCATACCGCTTGCCTAGAGTGACAGAACAAAGAAGGCATTTTGTATATAGATCTCTAGCCCGTAGATGTAGTAGTTGGAGCTCCATGTACGACAGCAAGTATTCAAGACTTACCCCTACGTTGCTATCAGTATACAGAGGCCGCGACACAGTGAAAGCTTCATATGTTCAAGACTCATTTGTCTTCACCCCTTTACAGACCCTTTGCAAGTTTTTGAACGGGAAACCGGGAAAGAATCAGACAAGATATTGTGACATATCCTTCAAGTCTTTTTTGCGATTGGTCGTCAGAACTAACACGCCCTGAAGATACTCCAGCTTCCTCAAGAATACTAAAGTGAAATATGTCAACTACTTTCACAATCACTTATTATAGAAGTAAAATATATGTTGGAATGGCGTGATTTTATAGAGGCAGCTGCTATATCCAACAGTTTTATACTGCATGGTATAATATTAAGCTGCCGCTCTCTAGATCTATGTATCTTATAGTAGCCCATCCGTTTTGTTGTCGATGTATGTTTTAGTTTCTTTTAGTTTTATAGTAGCAATGAACTCCTTTTAAGTTAGTGATATGAAGGTATCATTGATTTTGGAAAACGATGCAGTGCATCGTCCCTGCTGGGTGAGGGTGATGTTTTCTTATGTAAACGGAACTCCATTGAGATGGGCAGAAATGTCATCGTGGTAAGTAAGTGTATCATGATAGTACGATGAGCACCCCTGATACGTATGGGTTAAAAAAGGGTGTCAGAAGGTGACCCAGAGAGAAACAGAAAAAGAAATACACATAGGTCGACCAGATTTCATGCAAATGCCTCAAATTTGACAGAAGTATTATAAGAACCAACAAGTTGATACATGTTTCCCATTAAGGATGTATATTCCACTATCTTCAATGCTGCAATCTCTGTTCCAGAATCTCCAAAGCCTTTTTAAGGTGCGCCTCGTTGTCGAAGTCGATGATGAAACTCCACCGAGGTAATAATTTCTGCCTTAGTTTCTCCAGGTCCAGTTGAGTTTCCTCACCCTGACCTGCCAGGATAGTTCCTGTCGTCCGACTCGATTCAACAATGCTTTGAGTACGTGGACGCCGAACCTCATCGTACACGTTTAGTGCAACTAATGCTTCGTCAAGTCCTTTCGAGCGCCCTAGAAGAGCTGAAAGGATGAGGCAGTCCTCGACTGACATACCCCCACCAGAGCCCTGCCAAGGTGTCGTAGTGTGCGCAGCATCGCCTATCACACAAATAGGGCCCGAGACATAGCTTTGGGCGGGCAAGTGGTCCCAGAGGTATAGGGCAGGCTGCGTGGGTTGGTCACAGAACAACTATTCATTTTCCTGGTCAGTAAACTCTACTATCGGTGCCTAAGGCCCTGGTATAACCAACTTACCTTGTCGACCGTGCTTTTCAAGTGTTCTGGCCAGTTTTCACATATCTTCCGTAGTGCGTCAGCACTCACCTCTTGGTGCCAACGGTCCGAAGACTCAGCTGTCTGGTCTTTCGAAGCTATGATCAACTGTACAAGCTGGCCATTGTTCAACACATTGTGAAGCGCGAACGCGCCATCCCCCACCCACATGTATTCGCGGGCATTAATATCGTGAGGTCCCTTGCTTAGGGTGGCTTCTGCTTCCGCGAATGGTTTCAACACCATCACGGCCCACCAGCCAGTATTGCGCGGCACAGCATTTGGATCAATGATCTTGCGCACGGTACTGTGGATGCCATCAGCACCAATCAGAATATCACACTCATGGGTTGACCCGTCAGTGAAGCAGAGAGTGATCGGGCCGGCTTGGCCACCTCTCTTCTCAATTCGGTTCAGCTTTTTCGAATTATGCATTCGATCGGACGGGACGTTCGCGAGCAACTCTCGCAACAAAGCGGCTCTATGCACAATACTTGTGACACGTTTTCCTTGTGACTCGCCGTCTTCCTCGTCAATCATGCTGCCTTGGTGCTCTCCTTCGGCTAGCATGAAACGAACACCTCGCAGTGGAACGGCGCCGGCGCGCTCGAGGCACTGTGCCGCCGAGCGGCCGATGAGATCGAGTGCAGATAGAGCATTGCGTGCAAGCCCAATTGCTGCACCATCTTCTCTGAAGGTTTCAGCGGATTCGAAAATGTGCGCATCAAGGTGCGTATATTTCGCAAGAGCATGGAATAGTAGGGAACCCGCGAGGCCGCCACCAGAGATTGCAACGCGAATTGTTGAGTTAGACATAATAATATTGACGGTAAATCAACTAATGGTAATTCTTTGAGGGAGGGCTGATCATTCTATATCTTGTCTCTATAATTTCAAATTTCCTCCACACTTCATCCTTTTCTTTTGTCCTTGTACTCCTTATGTAGGCTTAAAGCCGGCAAGTCCTGTGTTGGTTGGCCGACAGCCTGCCTCCCTCCTCACAGTATCACTCTGGTGCTAAAAATAGAAACCATTAAGTGACCTATGTAATTGGCGACATATCGACAACAACCATGCAGGATGTTGCACACCGACGTCGTATTGGCCCCCGAGAATTAGGTACCTCGGGCGATTACCGCGAAAGTTATGAAATGAGGCTCACACTAATAAAGCCTGCCTATAGTTGCCGCATAAAGTAGCTTCTTTTTTTTACCTATGAGTTGGTTCTATAGGCGTACAAGGACCCACCACACAACCTACCAACTATTACATCACACCTTTGTTGGGCAGAAAACGTGCAGTTTTCGTCTCAAGAGGTTCCCACTGGTCTGCCTTATACTAAATAGATAGTTAAATAGTTTGTGTTTTTGTTGTTTTGTTTTTGCTTTTAGCTTTGGGCAGGTTCTGGCTAGTCTGCGATACGTTAACACGCCGAAAACACCTCCCTGATCTGCTAGCTTAGGTGCGCGAACTAGCCCTTACCGCTTACGCTCACCCAATAAACGTACTATTACTACCTAATCTGCCCTGAAGTGTGCTGTAGAACAATTAGTAGGTACCTATTGTATTTCTTAGCTGAATGCCAAGATTATCACTACCCTCAAAGATTCCTCAGATGACTACATCCAACATGTATACTTCAGTCTCTCTAATCGCCACCTGAACTCAAATCTGTGTTCAGGAAGTTACTAAACATCAACGATTGCAAATAAGTTAGAAATATACAGACATAAGGCAGAAACATAAAGGCAAGCGTGATCTTTGCGTTATGTAAAAAAGCTTCCTATTACCTCGCTCATTCCAATAGTTACACTTTCCTAGATTCCAGCGCAGATATTTTATAGCCCTGACAAATGGTATCGATATCATTGAAGGTTCAGATAGGCTCATGCTGAATCTTGTCACTTGGATTTGAATCCAAAATCAGGATCAAATTCTGTAGTGCCGTCTCGCTTAGATTTAAATCCGAAATCAGGATCGAACTCCGTAGTGCCGTCTCGTTTAAAAACATCGTGGCTCATCGAGGTAGCTATAGAGAATCAGAAAGTGTCGAGGTTTAAAATATCATCGCGACTGGGCTAGGAAAACTTACATGAAGTCATAGGGGCGGCTAGCGACACAGTGACGAAGACTGCAAGAAGACCAAGGGTCTGGGACTGCTTCATTTTGGTGATGTGAATTTTTGTAGTTATTTTCTATAACTGGAGAAGAGATCGACGGGGTTGGCAAGAGTTCCTTTGATATCTAGATTCTCGGTGAGATGTTGTGATATTTATGGAAGGGATTACGGCAAGGTATACCTAGCATCGGAGGATACTAAGCATTGAATCTTTTGATAAGCTACCCTGGAACTGAGATAAATAGGCCTGGAAGTGGCTGCCATTATGATGACAATTGTTTTAGGGCTTCGTATTAAGAAAGTATAGTACGGGTACTTGTACTTAAATAATATATCTGTCTCACAAAAGGAATAGGACTTAGCCAGTGAAACTCCACATGCACTCCTACGGCGCTTTCGCGCCAACGCGCCAAAAATGGTAAGTCCCATTATCTTACCAACACGCTTAACTCTGCATATGCAGGAGGCCTAAAGTCGTCATTAAGTGATCGAATCTCGGTAGAAAGAGCGTGGGGATCTCATGAGTAGACGGCAGAATCACAGAGCTTTATTGATCCACGGATTTAACCTCTATAGCCCTCAATATCTTCTAGGCAACGCATCCGGTCTCAGCAGGTAGAAATCACGCTCCGCGTAGGCTCCGAGAAGATGGCTATTACACCAAACGATGAGATGGTTCCATTTATGACTTACGAAGAGAATAGGAACATACCTCCATATATTGTCCAGAATGACAACGCTTGTTTTATCTGTAAAAAGGCAGTATCCTGTGGCGTTTTCACAGTCGTTCAGGTATTCCTTTTAATTCTGAACATCGCTTTTCTACTCTTTAATTCAATCAATCGACCTTGTCTCAGTAGCCCTATTGTTGGTGACAACGAATCTAGAGCTGCGTATTGTGAGTATAAAACACCCATTATTGTACTTCATTAACAAGATTTGTATAAGCACCGGCAGAGACGGCACTTCGGCAGATTATTAAGGAGCATCATTCTTCGTCTGTTCCTAGCCCTTTTATGGGAAAACCACGGCCTCAATTAGACCAAGCTTGGTCCAATTTGTTGAGATGTAAGCTCTGCATGTCGTTGCTAAAGTCTCGTGACGCGTGGACTAATATGTTATTACTCAGATTCGAATATCAGGCTATCTGAGGATGAATTGAGACAGATGAACAAGACTTCAATTGCGCTACGGGATGGAAGTGGCTATATTGGTTATCTCGAGTCAATCCATATGCTGCATTGTGTGGTACGCTGTCCCGTTCACCTTTTATGAAAAACCTACATTCTCACAACGTGAAGAAAAGGATATATCAATCACGGTATTTGGATCATTATCCAGAGCTCCAGAATACTGACGCGTTTACACCTGAACACTGGGGTAAGCTCCGGCTAGGAACGCTCTCAAATTATAATACTGATTCTACCACTTGATAGACCACTGCTTAGAAGTTTTGCGCGAAGGTATTATGTGCAACGCTGATGTGACGGTGAATACTTATTTTTGGCAAACGCCTTTTGAGATCAAGGGAAAAAGAGATGGACCGAGGAAGTGCATGGACTGGAGTCTTATTGAAGCTTGGGCGGACGAGAGATCTCTCAATGCCAGCAGTCGAGCACAATTTTTGGATTCTCTGGTACCAAGCAATGAATCTGACGACCAAATTTTATCTAGAAACAGCGCATGAATGGAATTCGGTGGCTACGCGATATTAAATTGGGATTGCCACAAATCGATTGCCGACAAGACTTATCTCAGCATCGCCCGCTTACTTTAGCTCTGTTCTTAGAACTCTCCTAAGGACTGAACTTACAACCCAAATACTGAGAAGGGTCCGTATATTACGGCTTGCACTTTCGTGAGGGCACTGATATCGTTCGCTGTATATATCTTTGAATTGGTAGTTGTCTTAATGGCTCGATTTCCAATCAAGAGACCATTCGTATATAGTCAGACTAGTAGATACAATAAATCTCGGATTTCTCACACAAGAACAAGGCTCGTACCTCACCCCATACTCAACACCTCTTCTGACACTCTGCGATGCCAACTAGGGAGTGTAGTGTTCGGCATCCATCCACTATAAATCCAAGTGGTCCTTCCACATATGGATCACCCATTAATACACCCACCGCGAAGGCTGTCGTTGATATATTTAGCCTAATGTTCATGGCGTCAGAGGGTATTATTAGTTGCAAGGAAGATACTAATAACGCCTTTATGTAACTGATTCCAAGCTGAGACTTTAGAATGTGCTAGGTCTTATCTTTGGTTTGAGAGCGACGACGAGATTTATTCTGAGGCGGAGAACGTAGGGTATTATACGTTAAGCTTTAATTTAGAATTGCTAGGCGCCGGTGACGTTGTGAATAGCTTTATTAATTTATTTGGTAAACTGTAAATCCACCCGTACGTATAGCAACTGCTGAAATAATAAAGTGGGTGTACGCCCGCATGCGAATAGCATCATCAGTAATCAACCCACCTATCAAGGCCAATATAGTGGGTGGGTGGAGAGACGCCGAACACTGTTGCTAGCGCATCCGACGGGCTGCTTAGCACTCTATACTCTTGGTCTAACTAACATGTCTGTATTTTCCGACCTCTCAATCATCCACTCATGCAATTTATTCCAGTTAACACATTTCTGCGCACCCGGCATTTTATGCGTGGGAATGTCTTGTTGCCGCTCCCCCCAATACAATGTGTACATTGTATAATCTATATGACACATGACACTTTGACGCAGAAAGTCTAAGCAGTGATCTGGATAGCCATTATGAGACAAACACAACTATGGTCAAAGATTGATTGTAGATAAGGAAACCTGACTTACCAGCATGACTTTGGGTATATTCGAACTCGCTTTCTGCTGCGTCTAGATCGGGATAGAAGTATTCCCGATATATGAACTGTTTAATCTTCTTCTATTTGCGACGAAACATTAGCTTGTGCTATATGAAATATTATAAATGGACTAGGAGGCTCACAACGCAATGGAGGTTATGCGCAATCCCAAGGCCTGCCGCATAGCCACCATTTTTAAAAGGTATAGAATTGGTGTCAAGTAGTTGAAGCTCGGCATCGGATATTCGTAGTAAAGTACCTACTCGTGTTAATTAATCAATATTTTACATCGGAGCTGGTCGTCGCTTGCCATCCATCAACTGGTGCATTGATCGTTCCCACTCAGGTCCTGGATGGCCAGTGAACCGTGTATCGTTTTCATACATCAAACGATACTCGTACTCGATGACAGAGTTGGCGGGGGCTGCGTACATTCTTTCAGCAGTCTACTCCAATTTGAATAACAATTTACTCACAGTAGGGGTCCTTGATTACACCATTGGTAGTGCTACTCCCACAGATATGAGCAGCACTTAACTTCCAAAGCGATATGGTCCAGATCATTAAAATGACACAGATAATCAACAACAAGAAGCCTATCGCAGCCAGTATTCCGAGACTCCGAGATCTGTTACAGTCCAAGCTTTCCAGAAGACTGTATCTGTTTCGCTTGCCATTGCTCTCTGTACTATCCAAGAAGGGGCTTTCTTCCTCGGTTGCCATGGGTAGATATTGAATAAAATCGTAAGAGATTCGGTAATATTCAAAAGAGAATAAGGATACTTGGAGTTAGCACCGCGTGGTATCTAGAGATCGCTTACGATATGAAATATCCTCAGACCTTGGACGATCATACTTCGTATCGCGGTTGGGAGGTGTCGTTGCAGAATATTCGGTGCTAATTACGATAATGACTAGCTAATTAAGTTCACAGTTCCATAGGGGAGGGGATAAACATAGAGTCGAAGCGATACGACGAGCCTAAGCCCCATCGAAAATTGAATAATGATCCTGCACGTAAATTATTTGTCACAAGGCCAAGCATAGGACATAGATATTTGCTGTATATAGCGAGATTGCATCTACGAAGGAATTTAGAGTCCTTTGCGCAACAACAAGTGTCTATTACCTACCCTAGGTATGGAGTCCTAACATTATTTGTCGAATATCAACTAATGCAAGTGCAGAATTGTGATGTCACCTTGTATTTCAAATTGTACATATGTTTTATGTACCTTTTACGTACGCATACTATAGTGACTCTGACATACCTAAATGTATAACCCACTTTGTGGCGGGCTATATGCAGTGGGCAACCTTCGGTGTATGTACGTTGGGTATCACAAGGGAGGCTTGGAGAATCTTCAGGGGGCGCTAATCCTTAGCCAGTTGGGGGTCTCTCGATCTCTTTGGCTGTCGACACAAAACCGGGGTCATCCCGATCGTCGCATCTTTCTGATCAAAATCCTGGCAAGGCAGCCCCGCGGTTAGAGCTTACGCTGTGAGTTGCTCGAATTTGGTAGTCACAGCATAGCTCATACTGTATGGGTAGCTATCGGCTATCTCAGAGTGAGCTTATTGTTGGTTGCTACGTGTCCCCTGTAATGCGAATCTTAGCTCCCAGCCTTGCGGCAATATGTACATTGCGCTGCCGTATCGGGAATTGATCAACGCGCGTCACGCTTCTGCTAGCCTACTAGTGACGCCATCGCCCCTAATGTGCATGCAAGCAGTCTTCAATCTCATAACCGCCGGACACAGACAAGGCAGAGCCTGCCTCTGCTGATGGTGGTCCCCGTGCGCTCCTTCATCGGTTCCGAGACTCAGTCTACATCAAGGATAACCATCCCTGTAGTACTAGAGGTCGGTGGCCAACTACTATGTACCGAAGGGGCCATTCGTATTATCCTATGTAAACCAGCAGTACAGACCGCCGAGTAGATACCTCAGACCATGCAATCAATATCGATTCTTCTTCAAACATTGCAAAATTCGTGGGCAGTTCTACCCATTTATTCATCACAATGACTTACGTAAATACGAGTAGCCTGAGTGCCATTGGCGTTATTTTTCCAATCCTTACCATTATCTCAATGTCTGTTCGGATCTACAGTTGGCGACGGAGTTCCCGAAAATTCCAGCTGGATGATATTCTGATTATCCCATCAAGCGTGAGCTTATACCATGTTTTCTTTTTTTTAAGTCCATATTGAAGAAAAAGCCCATTGACGCAATCTCGAAGTTTCTCACGATAATTACTGGGGCGGCAATAATTATAGGTACGAGACTTTCACCCTCAGGGCGACGAATATTCTAAGAATTCTTTACAGGGTCACAGCTGCGTATTATTGGCGGACATTCCTTGCCTCAAATCACCTTGAGTGAGCAGCACAACCTCGGAAAGGTGCGATTGAACTAGCTTCGCAATGCTCAGAAAATATACTCATGTAAGCTCTTGCAGTTCGAGTATGCTTTCTGGATCGCGCATGTGATCACAATAGGGTTTATCAAATTATCACTATTGTTCTTATTCCGCAGCATATTCCAAGGTCAGTTGATTTATAGACAATCATAAACGATATGATGTTACGCTTGGGAAATTTCTCACCATTCAAAAGGCCGCTCTTCCAGAACTATCTTCGACTATACCAATTGGGCTCTAATCGCGCTCGTAACTACGTGGACAATCGTTTTCTTACTTTTCGAGATTTTTGCGTGTGGTACAGACCCAGCTGCAAGCTGGAGAAGCTTGTATTCACTACGTCATGAATGTGTGGATACATTTGCCTTACAGACAGCCTGTGCCGTATTCAGTTGGATTCTTGATCTCGCTATCCTAATTGAACCAATATTCATGGTCAGTGTTATGCTGTTTCTCCAAAAATTTTGCTTTACCAAGTTCGATTTTTCTAACGGCAATAGATTGGAACCCTCAACATGACTACAGGCAAGAAGTTACAGGCATCTATAGCGTTCCTGGCCAGTACCTTGTTAGTTTGATTAGTTCTTCAACCCTCCGGTGCGCCCTAACCTCTTTGAGATAGTGCTGTTGTTGCTGGTCTTTTAAGGATGATAATCTGGATCCAAATAAAAATTCAGGATACTACTCATCTAACAACTCTGATTCTTGCTACAAACCAACTATCAGCTGACCAAGAAGGTACGAGGTATCTCTAATCACGACAGGTGTCGATTACTGATTTGAATAATTATCTATAGGAATTGTGTCGATTATATTATTTTGGACGTATGTGGAGATTGGAGTGGGATTTCAAGTTGCATGTCTTTTGCCGTGTAGCTGGCTCCTTCATAAGATCCATATATCACCCTTCGTATCAAAATTCCGGTCCCTCCCCTCTGTTGTTTCATTCAGGAAGGGGAGATTGTCCTCAAGCTCTAAACACAACAAGACGGAGGAAACTGAAATTACTTGGCATGGAGCATCAGACATACAGCATACTCCGAGTCATAACTATGATGATGAGATTGATTTGGTAGCTATGAAGCAAACTCACATCAGATGAGCATCTATGGAAGGTTTTTCATCTGTGCTCGCCAATGTTGTATGAAATAACCAATCAGAATTATACCTAGCATAATCAATCTGTAGATCTAGTCAATTTGACGCAGCTTACAATAGCCTCTCGTCTTCATACTCGGTATCCGCGTTGCACTCTTCCTTGGTTTCTCATGACAAACAATCTCTTAGCTTGGGTTACGCAGTGTTACCGAATAAGAATGCATTACTACTAACAGTCCAACTCTAGTAGGTCAGAGCATTATACCGACCTAAGGAAAATCCGGGACTTCTCAAAGCACCGAAGGCAGACCCAGCTATAGCATTTCATTAACCGGCCATTTTTTTTTTTTGAGTGAAAGCCAGGAAAAGTCCCCTAACGCAACGAGAAATGTGTTCTATTATAAAGGACAAGCAAAAGGGAGGCAGATACCCGTATTTTCTCTATGATGACTGAAAGAAAGAACTCAGACAAACGCCAGTCACTTTGAGGCAGACTCTCAATAATGCTAATGAATATCTACACTTCAAGTATGAGCCGTTTAGATAAACCTTATGTTTTTACAAAGGTAGGTTCATTCGGCTTTATCAATGTGACAAGGGCTTGTATTCAAGAGCTTGGAATTTAGTCAATTCAACTAATAATTGTATGATCTCTTAAGGTCCATGCTCTTCCTTCCTTTCAGTCAGAAATTTAGCCTTCTGTTCAATCTGCCCATCCCTGGGCTCCTATGCATTATTGTTGGTCTCTGTCGCAGGTGTAAGTGGTCCTCGTGATTATGGCCCACCAATGCTCATGATCTCCAACTGCGTAAGCCACCAACAGGGTCTTGGCAGTCTTGGCATGCTTGTATTGCTCTGGTACGTGTGACAATCAACATGCAAAGGCATTAAGAGTTCGCGTCCAAGAGGCTTGTTTAAGTAAAGACTTTCGCCAAACAGTGCAAGATGAACAAACACCCCCATGCACTCCATAAGTGACAACTATCCGTTGCAGTCCGTGTTTGATGACTTCTTTAAGGCGAGCGCCACTGGCTTCACACTAAAGAAGGTTGTAGGTATTTTCGAGAAGATCACAGTCAGTTGCGCGATTAGAGAGCTTTGAGGTTAAGTAGTTGAAGAAAAGTTCATTGAGTGTAAGAATAAAACGGCAGGCGATTAAACTAAAAAGGTGATACCGCCTCAGTTGCCAACTACTCGGCTTTCTACTCAGACAGCAAGCAGGAATCTGCTCAAAACCACTGTCCTTCTATGGCTGAATCCGTGGCAAATCACACTGCTTGGACAAGCCAGAATACCAATGGGCGTCTGCATCAACAGTTGTTAATGACTAATGTACGAGATGACTTTGATCCGAACACAAAGTTACAGCTATTGGTGAAATTTAATATCAAAATCTCTCTAAATCACTTCGCATCACAAGTCCCCGTCATCAATCCATCTAAATATAATGAAGTCATCACCATTCTTGTTATAGGTGGCGATCGGTATGATTCGGCTAGGTGAAATTATGGGATGCCTCGCTTTGAAATGTCCGGTGTCTATATCGAAGAATGGATGAAGGTTATCGGAAGGCTGTACCATCTTGATAAAGACTGGCAGGCCCTGCACACCTGAGTTGTTCTTATAGCAAGTGATTAGCTAGATAATATCAAGAACATACAAGGACGGTACTTACTACTTCCAGTGACGAAAGCCATTGCGAGTCAATATGGGCAGGATGAATCTCTGCACGCGATATTTCTCCGAGCATGCTACTTGTCGCTGGCTTTTCCTGATTTAAGACAGGTAAGGGTTGTTCGCTGCATAGTTGATGCCGAAACTTGGTGCTGGTACCGAATACAGGGGCCAAAAATAGCCATTGATAAATTTTGAAGAGAATGAAGTTATTATCTTCCCAGTCCTTGAATGAGTGAAACTTCTTCGCGTCATCTGTTTCTGCTGCCATTGAATATCCATAATAAGGCTCGATTTGCGGAAAACCCAAGGGCAGCACGCCGTCGTTAATGCCATCATTCTTCAAATCTTCCAGCCGAGAAAGTTGTTCCTCTGAGTCTCGGGTCAACAAGACAAGGATTAAGAATAACCGCTTGCCACTCTCAAGGACCCATGTCGCGAGGTCCTCATAGCTTTCTTGCGCGATCGTGGTTTCCTGAAGACACAGCATCATGCTCTCTTTCGTCACCAATTGTTCCAGTCTGTCATTTGGTAGAAAACGCTCATTGCTGATCTTTTTTCCTTTCAGGCAGTTCGCTTTTACATCACCTGCTAGCTTGAAGAGCTGAGGGTATCTCTGTTGGTTCTTTCTAGGCGACACAGGCTCGTCTGGGATGCTCTCTTCGCGGAGGAGGGTCCCTTCAGTGGAACCGGCGTTCTTCTTTCGAAGAAAATATCGAAGAAAACATGCAATCATATTGTGTTTGAAAATAGTTTAGGGAACCTGAGAACGTCGATTTTCCTGTTGTAAAGCGCTCCCATGTCCTCTGCTTAGATGCTGTTAGGTATGGATAGTACAGACTATGATCGAGCTTGGAAGATTTACGATATAACCATAAGCGGTACGGTCCATTATATAAGAATACACGAGAAAGCCCCGTAAGCGATATTGCAAGCGAAATGAGGGATGGTAGATGGAAATGCTTTACAAATGACGTGGTCTGCTGGGCTTACTAGCTGTGGCACGTGGTGCGTAATTTTACACATCGATTAAGGGATAACCACTCGGTAACTATCAACAATCAGCATAATGTCTTATGCTACAGGCCCAATATAGTCAACACAAGAACCTGCCACCCGCACCTTCAAAAAGGGCTATCCCTCCCATTTTGTCTCGAGTGTGGCGTATGGAAGTGGCCAGTGGCTGAGAACGGGGGTCGGGCACAAAGTATCAATACGTAAAGTGTCACCACAAGGCATCACCTATTAAATGTTGCCTAATATGTTATCCCTCATATTGATCCCGAACATGCATTTGCCGTCTGTCACGATAATACTCTAACGCCGAGTTAGGAAATTTATCGTCCCCAGTCAGAGCAGCCTTGACTGCCTGAGAGATCGAACTGGGAAGGCTTCAACTTCTCAGGGCAACGTTGCAACTGATGAGCTTGTATTAGAGTAAGTTTGGTATTTGTGTGAGACTCGGTAAAGTATAGACTGGGGATTTTATCACCAGCTCTTCAATGGCCGTTTCAGCTTTAGAGAGCATAAGTAGGCTGTCCCCGGCAATATATGAGATGGAATTTCGAGAAGAGGAGGCAGGATCTCAACAATGTTAACCAATCTCTGCAACATCATGTATGAGGTTTTTAGAGAAGCTAGCGAGGACCCTCCTCACACCCTCTTTGACAAAACGAGAATTCTTTCCTATTTTAATCACTAAAAGCATAAAGATCATATGAAAACAATACGCATCGCCTGCTTTTGCTGCAGATGGATTTTCATGTTGAGAAAGTGGAGGGGCAATGCGCCGTCATTAGTGTTCTTGTTTTTTAAATATCCCAACCTTATTTATTTACTTAAGTTTCGGTTAAGAACCCAGGTCATAAGGTAATCGTGCGATATTAGCCTCCTGGAGAGATGACAGGGAGTTTTCTTTCGCTAATAGTTCTTGTTTATCATCTGGTAGAAAACGGTCGTGGCTGGTATGCCTTCCTTTTAGTTCGCCTTCAAATTAAAGGCTAAGGGTATCTCCTTAAGTACTTTTAAGTAGCTATATGTTCATCTTGGGTGATATCTTCGTGGGGAAAGATCTATTCAGCACTCTGTGGCCCGCCTGGTTAAAGGGGTGTGGGAGTTATATATAGCAAAAATGGCAGTAGGTTTTCTGATCTGAAGCAGGCTCTAGCTAGAGTTCAATCAATCCTAGGTGATATAATTAGCAAAATATATTAATATATCAAAACAAACTATACTTTATGTTACGACTACTGGCGTGCTACGACGGCCTAGGCGTAGTACACGAAGGTGGCATAGATACGCACAAAGCTACATCATAGGCTCTTTTGCCATATTGACGTTTTTTCTTTTTTTTTTCAAAAAGGTTAAGCTGTGAGTTCTTTTATGCGCCGTCGCTAATATCTATATATATGTTTGCACTTGCTTCTACCAAACTCCCTAGTATCTGGTGTAGGTCAATACTAGAATGATGTAACGGCGCCCTGTAGCTAGCTAGGTAGGTAGCGAGAGGACGCTGTAAGAGGCCAGTGCGGGGTGCTTAAGGCCCCCATTTAATGACTAAACTCTGTATCCTGCTCTCAATACTTCTATAAAGGATTAGGATTTTTTTTCTTATAACCACGATACCTGTGCTAGTGTCTCAAATTATAAGTCAGCTCGCTCACAAGGCACGATGAAGCTTTCAATCAACGTGCCCACGCTGTTTGTGGCAGCTCTCATCTACTACGGAACTCTGGTCTTCTATCGCCTGTTTCTCCACCCACTAGCACGCTTCCCCGGCCCTAGACTGGCCGCTATCTCGCGCTGGTACGAAGCCTACTACGATGTGGTTCGTGACGGCGGCGGCCAATACACTACAAAGATTGCAGAGCTGCACCGGATTTATGGTAAAGCGTTGTTCTACGTTATTTGGTCTTAATCTTTTATCTGATTCCTTCTCCTTCCCTGGAATAGGCCCCATCATTCGCATTAGTCCGTACGAGCTGCACGTCGCCGACCCAGCATTCTTCGAGACCCTCTACCGCACAGACGGCCGTTGGGATAAATACAGTTGGGCCTACGACGCTTTTGGAGCCAAAGGCTCGACTGTCTTCGGCTCGAGTATAACATCCATTATCTGTCTCTAAATTAATCTTGATTGTGGCCACTAAGATCCGTTACAGAGCACGATGCCCATAAGGCCCACCGCCGGGCCATAGCACCCTTGTTCTCCAAGACAAACGTTGTGTCTCGTGTAGATCTTGTGTCGCGGAATGTCATTAAGCTTAGCCAGCACATCTCCAAGCTCTCTCATACTGCCGCCACCTTTGACCTCGGCGCCGCTGTCAGCGCTTTCACTCGAGACACTGCAAATGAATTCATCATTGGTAAAGCTTATGATGAACTTAGCCTCGATGACTTTGGCGTCGAACTATCCATTGCGTCTTCGGGTTCCGGCCCATTCTGGCGCATAACGAAGCACGTTCGATGGTTCGGTCCCGGAGTAAGTGTTAAAATTAAGGAGCTAGTAAATCTAGGTGGCTGGGTATAACGCCTTACATATATTCTACTATATAATACAAAGTACTTTTATACTTTATTATATTTAAACTTACTTTATAACTTAATTAATATATAAATTTTTAATATTTATTTATAATTTTAATAAATTATAAGCTTAAAAGCTTATAATTATTATTTTTATAAAACTTTATTATTATTATTATTATTATTATTATTATTATTATTATTATTATTATTATTATTATTATTATTATTATTATTATTATTATTATTATTATTATTATT